>OMNW01020231.1:11464-21894 GCA_900303245.1 Selene dorsalis | reverse complement strand
CACACACACACACACACACACACACACACACACACACACCAGAGCAGATGGTTGTGGTAGTAAACAGTGACTTATGTTAGCTGTTGTAAAGAGCGCAGTCTGTTCATTCATGTTGACAGGCTTGGCACCAGGTTTAGTTAAATTGACCTCAGTGGTGTTAGAGATCAAAGTTTGATCAGTCAGCTCCAGTTTGAGCTGAAGAGTCTGTTTCTCTTCTAAGAGCAATAACACATTGAATCAAGGCACTGAGATATGTTGTAAAAAAAAAAAAGCCATACATTTACTATACATCTGGATTAATTATCTAGAAATTAACCTGTATTTAGGGCCTAAAATATGTTGCTATTGTGATTTACTTTTTATGATACTTACTATGAGTGCATAATGATCAATTTGAACTTTATATTTTAAATCAGTTAACACTGGAGTAAAGAGTACCAGATTATTAGTATTGTTTCCTCTGATGTTTCTATTGTTTCTAACTGAATATTTGTTAAAAATGCTTTGAAAAGAGGTCATTTTTTGGTTTGTTTACTCGGAGATGACAGCATATATTGTGGGACTTTTCACTTCTGAGTCACTTCCAGCCACCACTGGCAGAAATCATATTTTAGGAAATACAGAGGCATAATACACATGGTTGCCACTCTTTACCTGTAAACAGACTCATGGGCTTTATCAAAATTAAAAAAAAAACAAAAAGCATATTGTGTAAGTGCTGTGACTGGACAGCTGAGCGATCAGCGTGTTGCTGTTGTGAAGTGATAGCCACTTGTTGTACTTCCTCTCAGGAAGGGTGGACACTAGGGACTGACAGTATCTGTGTGTGGATGTGTGTGAGTGTGCACTGGAATTCTAGGAATTAAAAACAGTGATCCTATCAAGAACTTGAAGAACATAAAAGAACACACACACACACACACACACACACACACACTGTAACTGCATGTGTGTTATGAAATCTGGAATTGACACATAAACATTCACAGAGCTGAACACATGGGAACATGGGAAGTGTGTGCATGGACGACTAGCTTTACGTGTGGGTTTGTGAGATTTTTGATTCCTTAATGAGCAGACAGATGACAATAGGGCTCTGTACTGCTGAAATAAAGTATAGATATTAAAGCGTTTACTGTATTTAGAAATGCAAAAACAGGAGTGGAAGTAGACTGGGACTGAACACAGTTATCACAGTTTCTGTGTGAAGGATTATGCACACACACAGATGGTTATAACACACTGAGCATCCTCTGATAATACAGCAAGATCTTTAGCCCTATTAAACTTTCTGGGAATCCGTCAGGTGCTGTTTTATTATATTTGTAGTCAATAAATCAACGCAACTGATACATTAATTCCAATAATCATAGTTGTGAAACTGCTCATTTATTTTGTACAGATTGACCTTAATGTAAAGTACTGGTCTACTGTAAATCTGCACGTTTTTTTAAGCCTGGTCTTTACTGCACTAAATCTCCTCTAATCTCCATCTTAATCTATATATGGAGACTATTTATAGCTTGGATTTGTCCATACAGTACGTGTGCCTGTGTTTCGTTACGTAGTGAGTGTGTTCTTGGACCATAATGTCACCCATATACTTTTTAATGGCCTTAATGCTGCATATTTGTGCACAGATGGATGTAAAGGCCAGAGATCATATGAGGGGAAAGAAGGGTCAGAAAGGTTGGTTGTTAAACCCTCATAAGTCTGGGTGTTTTGTAGATATACATCAGATCGTGAGGATTATCTACAGCATCTTTTGGCTGTATGTCCATATGTGTGTGTTGTATGTCTAAAATGGTGAAGTATAGAGGGGATTGTAAATGCAAGAATTATGTTCCTAGACGGATTTTCTGTCCCATCTGTCTCCTCTGTGGTTACAACAGCCTTCGAAAAAAATCAGTCTTAAAAAGGTCTGATTGTCAAGCCAACAGAGAAAACATAAGAGCACTCACTATACGTGCTATGTAGTATAATGTGAGATCTAAGTTAGCATGTAGATGAATGAATAGACTCTTTTGATGTTTAATTGAGTGGTAACCAACACAGCCAACGTGCCTCTGTTCAGATATTGATCTGAACTGAGAGTGGCCCTAGAATGAAGTGCTGAGGTCAATTTGATCAGGACCAGAGTGGACTATTAGTTAATCAATGTCTTCCTCGCTTAGTGTCTCTGTCCCCCTGCACCCACACAGAAAAACACACACATATGTCATCAAGGACTACTCTCTCCTAGTTGTGAAATGTGCTGCTACATAACAATTAAATGAAGAATTGTTTTGCACTTAAATCTCATCTCCTCTCTGTCTTTTTTTCTCTTCAGGCTAAAAGTCTTCGCAAGTTGATTCAGCAGACGTTTAAGCAGGTAGCCAATCTCAACGATGAGCAGTGCATCCTGAAGTTCTTGGAAGTGCTTGCACCAATCTACCGCTATGACAAGGAGTGCTTCAAATGTGCCCTCGGGGTAGGTTTCTTCCTTTCTTGATTCCACTTTGCTGTGTGCGAGAGCTCTGGTTAGTAGCATTAGATTGACCCCTTTTGGTAGCATCAGGTCCTGCATGCATTCTGTTTCAAAGTGAGTGTCTTATAAGTTACTAATGTCTTGTTTTTGTAACCACCTTTCTGTGGCTTATGCTCTCTCCTTTTTCCACTTCTCTTTCCTCTGCCAACAGTCCAGCTGGGTGATCCAGGTGGAGTTGGCTATTGGGCCAGAGGAAGGGATCAGCTACCTCACTGACAAGGGATCCACGGTGAGTTTATCAGAGATCACAGCTGGACTCTATTCATCATGTTCTACTCAAAGTGAAAAGCACAGATTAGGTTTAGCAAATCAACATGATTTCATTTCTGCTTTCTCTTTCTCTTTTTGTCCCCAGCCTACCCATCTAGCTAACTTTAACCAAGTTCAGTCCATCCAGTACTCAGCTATGGAGGAGAAGGACAGGAAAGGCATGTTACAGCTCAATGTAGCTGGAGCTGCTGAGGTACTACCAGCCTGTCTGTCTGTCTGTCTGTCTGTCTGTCTGTCTGCCTGTCTGCCTGCCTGCCTGCCTGTCTGTCTGTCTGTCTGTCTGTCTGTCTGTCTGTCTGTCTGTCTGTCTGTCTGTCTGTCTGTCTGTCTGTCTGTCTGTCTGTCTGTCTGTCTGTCTGTCTGCCTGCCTGCCTGTGCCTGCCTGTCTGTCTGTGTTTCTGTTTCTTTTTTTTTTTATAAACTACATGGAATTTCTGTGTACAAGTACTGAACATTTGTTTACAATTTGATGAGTTTTGCCAAATCAACGTAATGATCATTGCCATGTTAGACACCTCTTATCCATTTGTGTCAGGTATTCTAGTATAACAAGAGAATATTTTACTCTCAGTACTTTAGTTTAGTTTAGTAAGTGAGTCCAACCAAAAACAGAGAGCAAAAAGGAAAAATGCTTTTTGCTCTCAAAATATAACAAACATGTACGTTGTGGGCATCACATCCCGGGATCATTATGCCAGTGCTGGTCAAAAAAATTATTTCTGTTCTATAAATACGTTGCATATAATGGTTCTAATCATAGAGAAAATGTCTTTCTGTTACTGTTTCATTGGCATTTATAGTGTTGGATTAACTGACACTCACTCACACAGACACACCATGTGGGAAAGATGAGTTTTCCCCTGATGTATGAGCAGTGGGAAACCCCCACTGTGCTGTTATGAGTAAGAGTACGTCTGTGTTTTTAGAGATAGAGGCTCTTTGTAACAAGCCCAACATTGTGTGTGTGTGTGTGTGTGTGTGTGCGCAGCCTCTTACTGTTACAACAGCATCACTGACCATGGCGGAAAACTTGGCTGACTTGATTGATGGTTACTGTCGGCTCGTCTCCATGGAAACTCATTCCTTTATCGTCCGATTTCAGAAAGGTATGAAGCATGCAAACACAAACATATTACAGATAAACATGATTTAACAACTTGAGGAGGTTAGTAAAAAAGATTTTTGTGCTGAATAGTGTACTTCACTGTTTTTTAGACTGAGAAAAACATGGATGACGGTTAAATTGCTGTATCTCTGTGTCTGTAACTACTAGTGCAGTGCTTTTATTTGATAAATATTGTATGGTGCTGGGCTGAAATATGGCTCTAGTTGCCCAATATGAGCTTACTCTTTGCATTTTAAATATACCACTTCAGATGCTGTATCTGGAATGTGTTGTGTGTGCAAAAGAAACTGGTTATGGTCTGTGCACTGTATAAATTCCTGCCTTGTGTATTTACTGTGTTTTATAATAAACCCTCTGATCTGGATGATGTGTGTTTTTGTCCTCTAGAGGGAGAGAGAGCGCTGCCTTCCATCCCAAAGTAAGTACCTGTCTCATTACAGTAAAGATAACACCACAATAATCAACAAATAGTTGTTTGTCACAAAGGATATTCATCACAGTATTTATTTTCCTGTAGCTGTTCTCCAGCACTTTGTGTGTTGATTGTATGAGGTGATTTTCCTGCAGGCTTACTAGTTCTGCCACCCACTGATTTGACTGTTTAAAATTTATAATAAACACACTGTCCAGTCAGTGTTTCACCTGTAATGCTACTGTGCTGTGCACCGCCATGCATATAGTATTAGGTATTTCTAATGCCAACACTGACACTTCATAATTAATGTGGGTCATGGTCATGTGTGTTTCAGAGCTTCAGTGCATCTGTTTCTAAATGTGAAAGATCTCAGCCTCCTTCTCTATCATCTGAGAAGTCCTTTATGTCATGTATGAGTTCTTCTGAAAACAAAAGGGTCTTAGTTACTCCACCGTTAAACAAGAGCATTAACTCAGGTGTATAGACTTGCAGGACAGTGTCGGGTTTAACAACTGTGTATAAACATAATTACTTACAAATCTGTTGTTCCTGTTCTTGTTTAGCAGGACAAGCCTCTTTGACGTCTCTATTGGGAGACTTGTTGTGGAAGTGTTTATACAGTGTCACTTTGCTTATGCCTGTTCAGCTTGGTGCTGTGGTTTGACAGCTAAAGGAGCAAATTATAAGTGATGCAAAATGAAAAACACATTTTGGTACGACATGCATCTTTTCATGTGTGAGATGTGTGGTGTTACATGTCAGGATAGAGCAACAGAAGCTTCCCTTAAAGAAATATATCATTTGGTACGAATAATAAGAGAAACTGTAGACAGCTCTTAATTATTACACCTCCAAGTTAATTCTTGGAACTGTATTGGAAATTAGGTTAGATTTTCTGTTTTGCAGATTCAGAAATAGATCAAAAGCAAAGTGACCCACAGTTTTTCAAATACTATTTAACTGTAATTCGATCTGAGGCTTTTACTGAAAGCTAATGTGAGTGTTGCATCAGAAAGGAGCGACCAAATATATTCGCTGTTCTTTTTCTCCACAATCGGCCTTTTTAGGAATTGTGGTTCAGAATCCGCAGACCTTCAAAAAGACTTTTGAGGGAAAACACTGTGACTTTGACGCAGAGCTGGTTGTGTTTGTTTATCTGTGACCGTAGCAGCCTGGACGCTGGCGTGTCCACATTTCACTGTCAGTTGTCTCAGATTCAAAAAAACATTTAACTTACTTTTGGTCTTTTCAACACAAATCTTTCTTTCTCTCTTCTCTCTCTCTCTCTCTCTCTCTCTCTCTCTTTCTCTCTCTCTCTCTTTTCTTCCTCTCTCTGTCTCTGGTCAAATAAGGAGATAAGTTTAGGAGCCAAATATTTTCCACTTAGGGTTTTTAAACACTCCACTAGTCTCCTCCTCTTTCTCTCGGTCTCTCACTCTAACTTTCTCTCTTTGCTCGGTGCCTTTCTTTTTCTGTGGGCTGTGATGTAAAGATAGTAGTAGAGCTCAGATGACACGGGCAGAGGGAAACCGCGGCAGAAGCAGAGCTAATTGAAACAGTACGATTTAATTCACAGACAGTGACAGCAGTATTTTGTTTTTTCCATCCTGCAGAGCTCTGAGTTTCCACTGGTTATTCTTTATGGAAACTCTGATGAAAATAGCTGGTATATTTTGATTTAACATTGGTATGTTTATGTTGTTTTCCCTGAGTTTTAACCTCTTTGACTGAAGTGTAATTCTTCTCTAATACTGTCCTTTTTCTTCTACTCTAGACTGTCAAACAATGAGAAAAAGTTGGAAGCAGTCAGGAGTGGAGTGAGAGCAATCTCAGTCTCAGGTAAGATTAAAAAAAACAACAACAAAAAAAAACATGCACACAAACTCACTCAGACATTGACTGGTTTAGCGGTGAGATGAAGACAAGCTGATGGCTACTTTGGCTACAACTTCTGTCTTTCTGTCTGTTTCCATTTCCTTCAACATCTGTTTTTTCTCTCAGTCCTCATCCCTCATTGTTTCTTCCTCTGTTGGGACTGCCTCTCCCTCTCTCTCTCTCTCTCTTTCTCATCCCTTCCTCTCTGTTTCTGCTCTCTTTTGTTTACTTCCTCCTCTCCCCCTCAGTCTCCCTCACTTCTCCCCCACTGCACTCACATCCATTCACTCTTGTTTTTTTTTTCTTCTCACTTTCTGCTCCTCTTTCCCCCTCTCCTCATTGGCTGAAGACCTAGTGACATCGACACCTCCTAAGCCAACCAAGGCGCGGCGTTTCCTCCTCCCCTTTGTCTTCTGTTCAGATTCACCACCCAATGGTATCCTCGGCACTTACTGGACAGTTAGTAGAGGAGCGGATCCACAAAACTCACATGTAGTAGAATAAAATGCCTGATTTGTGTATCAGGTTTACAGAGTAACTCTACACTCTGTCAAAAAATACACAGGAGATGCATTTTAAAAGATGTTTAGGGTATCATTTTGGCCTTTTTAATTGATTTCTGACACTGATTCAGTTCAGAAAGATGCCCATTCAAAAACATTTCCACAGTGTTGACAGCTATTTTTGGGGGGCGGTCCGTATTTTCATGGGTCCTGTGGATTAATGACTGTGTCAAATCATTTTTAAGGATGCTCTCTTCTACTAAACTGTCTTTGTCCTCACTGCTTGGTTGCGTTAACTAATTCAGTCTCACACAAAGGAGTGAACACGATTTAACCACAATAACAGGTTGTGTGTTGCTGCATATAACGAAGCCAGTGGGGATTAAAATGGGAGACAAATGGTGAAGCCTGTGGGAAGTATCTCCTGTTAAACCTGCAGTTTGATTGTGTTTCTCATGCACTAGTAATTGTGGAATTAGGATTAACCCTCCCTAAGCTTTTCTTTCCATTAGTAACCGTTTTTTATAGATTTTACATCCAAGATCAAATTTTCAGTTTTGAGTCTCTCCGATGACAAAGGCTGTAATAACTGACATTTTCCATTTTCCTCTTGGAAGGAGCCTGTAGAAACACACACAATATTTTTCTCAAGACTCTGTTCAGTGCATGTCTTGCTGTTGATGTCACATCTTGGTTATTTTTAACCATTATGTTCAGTTTTTTTATGTCAGTTAATACAAAGAGGCAGAGCTTCAGTCGTGGCAGGGGGGCCGAGCTGTTAGAGATTGTTTTTCCATTAAAAGATTTTGGTTCAACAACCAGAGCAACTCTGAACAACAGATCACTGAAAGCTTGAGATTGTTCTTCTGTAGGTGAAGAACACACACAACAAAACTGGATCATGCAAAAGTTATTGTGCCAAAATTTAATCCACCTATGTTACAGTATGTGTCCTGGACAAAGGTTGACATCCTAAGTGGGTCAGGACATGTCCTTATGTCTCCATCTGTGGTTTTGGCAGCTGTCATCAGCCGCTCACAGGACTGCTCAGAGAAAAAGTTGTGGATCTGGACGGCAGCTGCTTTGTTGATGAAACGTGAACAAATGATCCAAACCGTTCCTTCTGAAGGCTCCAAACGTGACACGCAGGCATGGCCGACATACCACTTTTAAAATCTCAAAGTTCACTGTGAACGTTGGTGATTCAAATTAAACTGACAGTAACAGCTATATTCATGTACATGTACATATCTCTGTGTTACTTTCATTTTTGATTTATTTAATTAATAAGTAACTATTAGGGCTTCACAATTAACTGCACTGTAATCAAAATCACAATGGGGCAAAGTGCAATATCCAAGTCACATGAGCAGCACTATTTTAGCTTTTTTATGAAATGTAAAGATGAGAAATGTGTCACGACATTGTTGTGCAATGTTAGCACCGTATGTGTTGAGTTGGTACAATGACACCCTTGCCAGCAAGTCATACAGATGTGAAGGGACATGTTTGTCTGGTACAAAACAAGGTACAACTTTACACTGTTTGAAACAAAAAATGACCTTTTTCCTCATATTGTGCAGCCTTTATAAGTATACTGTAGCCAGTATGATGGCTTAACATGTGTTTAATTCTTTAATCCTTTGGTGGTATTTAAACATGTAACTTGATGAAAACTTGATTTTAAATGCTGCCTTTCATTTTTTTGCTGTTTTCTTGCGCTCATTCATTTTACTGCCATGTAACGTTCACAGCGTTAATGGACGTTGGTGGTTCTGCCTTCTCACTGGAGATATTTTGGATCTTAACTAACTGCTCCCTGAGTGTTGTTTCAAGGCTTTTTGTGTTTTAACCTCCTCTCTTCTTTCTCCTCTTGGCTCTGCCTCTCTCTCTCTCTCTCTCTCTCTCTCTCTCTCTCGCTCCTCCTCCTCTGCTGTCCCGTTTCCTGCATGCTCTCCTGGACCCTGCAGAAGATCTTAGTGGGGATGGTAAAGTTATGCTGTTGTTTATCAATTTTTCTGTTGTTCCTTCTTTCTTGTCTCGTTCCACCAACACGCTGCACCCTCCTGGGAAAAGGGTAGCGTGTGTGTGGGTTGATGTTTATGCATGCATTCCTCCCTCTTTAACAATAGCTCTATGTGTGTGTGTGCTCTATGATGTAATTATGGTTGATTTAAATGTTATGAAATGATTTAGAACGCAATCATTATTTAGTTAAGTGTGCGGCTCCTCATGTTTCATTGACTGGAAACATGAATAAATCACCAGTAGCTTTAATGGGTTTGATTTTGTTAGTAGCTTGAGCAGCTCACCATTGTAGTATTGTGTTTTAAGATGTTGTGTGTTTGAGTCTGTGGCTGTTGGTGATCGTTTGGAAAGTAGATCGCCACTAAATTTGAACTATGTCTGCTATTAACCACAAGACGAATACAAAAGATATAATTTGTAAATTATGAGGTATTTCTCTTTAAGGGAACTTCTCCAAACCTTTCCCTCTGTACACACACACACACACAGGCAAAATCATGCACACGTGTACTCGCATACATTCATGCACACACTCGCGTACACTTAGTGGAGTAGGGAGAGGTTTGCTGGTTTCGAGAGCGGGTGCATTCCTGGCTATAATGGGCTAACTAGATCTCACACACACACACACACACACACACACACACACTTTCCCTGCACTGAAAGTATAAAGAGACAGAGTTAGAACAGTCAAACTTAGAAACGGTCGATTCTGTTGAACAAATCCCAAACCACATGGGACTGAATATGCAGCGATGCAAACAATGGACCTCATAGTGCAAACTAACAAATCAGGGTAAATTATTTCCTATTATCATTATTATTAATAATATTATTATATGAAAGAAAAGCTGCAGATTAAAAGGCAACAAACAAGTTAGAAAATGGTGCTGGAGACATTTCTTGAACATGTGGCTGGGAGAAAAAAACATCATGAAAAATGTTTCTAGTCAAATAAACAATGATGAAAATCAAGTTTTACTCATGATATGTTGCTCATGAACCAGCACGCGCTGTTCCTCCCATGTCAAACAATAAATCATGGTTGCAGTGGGTTTGTAAAGGTCATGCCCATTTTATTAAATGTTAAAACTTTTCAGCCTTTTCACTTACGGGCTATTAAAGTATTACTGTTACTATAAAATATAAAGTGTGTGCAGTTGCAGTAATGATGGCTAAAGCTTTATTAATTAACAGTGTTTCATTGACTCACCCTTAAAGGCAGGGCAGGTGGAGATTCTGGGAAATACACTAAATCTGCCTTCTTGCTGACAGACAGATGGGAACTCTGACACCACTCTAATATCTGTCCTATAAATATGAAAGTTGGCAGCCAGGTAGCTTAACTTAGCTTATCTTAGTATAAAGACTGGGAGCAGGGGGAAACAGCTAACCTGGCTCTGTCAGGATTGAACATGTTATACATATATAACATATTGAACTTCTGAGATAAATGAAAAGGATTTGTTTGATTGTTTGTTTGTTTTTTACCTTCAGACAGAAACAGGCTGTTTGTTTCCGCCTGTTTCCAGTGTTTGGGTTAAGCTAACTGGCCCCTGGATTTATATTTATCATACAGATATGAGAGTGACATCCACTCCTGAATGAGAAGGTGAAAAAAAAACATATTGTATCAAAATGTTTAAGTAATTGTTTAAAGTTCTAATATTATAGTCGGCACTTTCA
>OMNW01020225.1:86408-97423 GCA_900303245.1 Selene dorsalis | reverse complement strand
AAAAAAAAAAAAAAAATTTTGAATAAAAAAAAAAAAAAAAAAAAAGATATGCAGTTAATAGGCACATGTATAAAACTTATTTATACACTTAAAACCTTGTCGCCCACTGAAGCTTAAAAGACAAATATAGTGCTTTTATCTGATCTGTACAATAATCATTCCTGCAAAATAGTTGTACATGGAAATAGGCAAGTTATACTAATAAAAATATAAAATGCTGAAAAAGCACTATACATTTGACTTAGGTAAATGTGTGCATGGTGTTCAACAACTAACCAGCTACAAAACATTTGATAACAGACTTTTGTTTTTATAATTGTAGCTTCTTGCTTTTTAGTGGTAGAAAATGTTAGGAAACCTTTTTGGTCACATACCCAGCTTGAAGTTTGTTTGTTTTTTGACATTCCTCATCTTTCAGTTAAAATGGTTTTTAAGCTGAAGTTTGTTAACATTAGAAATTAGTGATGAAAAAAGAAATGGGATGTACAGTATAAACATAATTCATGATTGGCACCTTAGTCAGCATTGATTCACTCCTGCCATGGTCACATTCAGTGGTTGTTGGTGTTAACACCATGTGACATTAAGAGCGTGGCACTGTCAGTATAAAAAAGGTTTCAGACTTCTGTGTGATGATGAATTTTATGCTACATAGATTGAGCGTACAGAGCTGCCTGCGACCTCAGCACACAGAGTCGCCACTGAGTGGCAGCTTCCCACTGCGTCGAACCTCCTTCTCTTTCTTCTCTCTCTGCTTCTCCAGTTTCTCCTGGGCCTTGCGCATGTCCTTCAGCTTTTTCTTGATCGTTGAACGGTCACTCTGACTGGACACACCAAGTGCCTGAAGGAACAAGTGTACACATTTAGGAAAAGTAGGTGAAGTAAGACTGAAACTAACACTGAACTGTTTTTGTGATTTATTATTCTTCTGTATTCTCAGTGCCCTTCAGTATGCTTGCCAGTGGGGAATATTCACAAAGGTTATAGGTTGGAGCAAATACAATTGATCAAAAGTGTGAACCATGAAATGATCCTAAATAACTATGATATGTCTGCTTTTGGTCATTAGGGGGCAGTCACAGGCTAACAAGGCCTGACTACATGACAACTTATTTTACCTTCAATTTGTCACTATCCAAGTGCAAGAGCTGCTGGCCGTCGACTCCTTTAGCCGTGAATTCAGGTGTGTATTGGTCCATGTTCATGCCCATCAACCAGTGACACACCTGCTGGTTGGTCCATTCAGAGACAGGGCGGTTCTGCCACTGATACTCTTTCCCTGTAGCCACTGGCTCATCATCCAATGTCTACACAGGACAGAGATAATACAAACACATGATAGTATAAAAATAAGTATACTGTTGCTTTAGGAAGAGGATTTTGTTAAATGCCTGTATAGAACTGACACCCACCTTGTGGCTTTTAATTGTGTGTTGTATGTTGTATAGTAAAGGACAAAGAGTGCTACTTGTGTCTAGTCATGAAAAAGTACACCATAAAGATTACCTGTAACTAATAATTAACGCGTTACAACATATGTTTTCCAGTTCAGTCAAAAGAAATCACATCATAAATGGCATTTGTAATGATTTCACCTAGAAAAGTGTGGACGCTAAAGGGCCGCAATAAAACTACAGTGTAGCGCTGATGAGCAAAACTGCGTGCAGTGCACAAATCCACCAAGCTGGTGGTGAGAAAACAAGCGTGCAACAACAGCAAAAACATCAACATTCCCAAATGTATGTCAGTCTGCGTTTTCATATGTTTCACTAAGAGACTGAAAAGAAATGACTTAATATAGAAAGTAAATCAATAAATGAACAAAAAACACCACTGAGCAGGCAGCAGAGCAGTCGACATTGTTCTGTGGTCTGTCAAAGCTTGTAAAGAACATGAAGCACTGGTTGACAGCTCTAACAAGAGGCAAAAGTACAAACTATTAACATCACAGCTGACTTAAAAGAAGCTAAGCCAGAAGACTTGTAAGACAAAACAAAACAGCTCTAACACATGCAGCTCTCTTCTAGTCGCTCTCCATTCACGGTTTAATCTCAGCAATGAAAGGGGGGGGGGGGCTCAAAGAGCATGCTTGAGAATGTCCCCTTTCAGCTGCATCAAGGCGTCCCACACAGCTTTTGTGACTGTGCAACAAGGAGAGCACTCACCTCACTGGAAGAGAAGATTAAAGTGTGTGAGCGCCCAGACAGATTGGGTTCAGCAACTAACCCAGAGATGTCTGAACTGGGACTGGCAGCGTTAGAATCATCTATGACTGAAAAACTCTGGAACAAGTGGAAACAAGGAATGCATTTACTAAAGTCACACAAGACCAAACAACAGTTCTTTGCTATGAGAGGCAAACAGACATCACACTTCAGCTGTGGGGAGGGTGAGTTCTGTTTCTTAGGGACTCAAATTATGATAAATGAATTAAACTGAGTACAGTGGCAGTAATCCAGGTCACTGATTTAGTGCAGTGACTGTGAATCTTCAACATGTGGATATAATGGAGAATATCAAGTATCTACTGTGCAGCACAATATTCAAGGTGAATAAAACTTAAGACAATCCACCACCAACTGCCCCAACATCTTCTACACTACTACAACTAACACTACTTCTAATAAAAGAACACACACATACACACTTCAGGTATGGGGTAATGTTTTGAATTTAGTCAAGTAGATTCTATTGGATTAAATTTCATCTGGGTGATTTAGTGAGTGATAAGTTTAAAATGTAACAGAATCTTAAAGTTAAATCATGGCTTGCTTTTCCAGACAAATGTGGGTTTGTAAGATCTGCAGGCTGTTGCACCAGCTATGTGCAGTTTAATTTCAACACATTGTTAGAATCGTATTATAAAAACACACTGCACAAAAAAAGTTAGTTACACCAGAGCAGTTAGAAAGACAAACCTCCGATCAAACATCGATTAGCTGATGCAACGAGGCCTAGAAACCACTTATTTTTGGCTTCACAGGCTTCCTCTAATCCAAGCCACGAGAGTTTTTGAATGTAAAGGAAAAATTAGATCATATCAGTTTCCTATGACACTACCACATACCCACTACAAAAGCAACAGTGAGTGATTCACTGGATGCAGTGAGGTGAGAAATTATAAATCACAGCTCTGCATTTGTTAGTAATGCTCTAATGTGTCATCTAGAATCAAAAGGTAAAACAAAAGTGTGTATACTGTACCAAATCTAATGAGCGACTGAATAAAGAAGACCAGGAGAGATTTGTCTGTTTAAAGGAAACACGGTTCAGTGAGATAAATGTCCACTGACAAAATAGCCATAATGTAAACCACAAAAGAACCAGAGCCATTCTCTTGGTCAGAATTTCTCTTTGGTTCACCTCATGTCTTGAACTCATTAAAACACATTCATGGGAACATGGGCCCGACCACAGCCTGTATGACAGTTAGCCAAGCATTTCAACAGATGCATTTGATGTGCCACTATTTGCAGACTCATTGAAATGCCACTAAATCCTTCACTGCTCGCTCCCTCTGATGGCTAACATATGGATCCAGTTATTTTAGCCTCTGCATGGTGTTGCTTATTTTTGATGACAGACAGCTGTAAACAGCCTCCCATTATGTGTCAACCAGTTTTACCCTTTCAGTTTAGACAAAGATACACAGTGATGATGAAAGATAGAGAACAGCTAGATGACGGAGAGGGATCAAAATTATTACCCCGCTGATGTTACACCTCACTCATGAAGAGCAAAACACTATGTTCTTAACACTTAACACTGTGCTGGACACTTACTTTCACACTAAATTAGGAGAAGGTCACATACCTTATTCTTGCGTTCGTGGCTTTGCTCACTGCTGGTCTCAGTTGCAGCGTACGGCAGGCTGCTGCTGGAAGAGGAGGGCTCCCTGTCTCTGTCCCTGTCCTTGTCTCCAAACCAGGTGAAGGGCATACAGGTAGGGATGGAGGTCATTGAGTCTGCGGGAGACAGGTTCCCTCCTGACTCCTCCAGTAACTCTGCCGACCCCCTGAAATTATGGAAAAAAGCAGATATCGAAGCACATCTTACGTGTGAAAACTTAATATATCAAATCCAACAACTTTTTTAAAAAAAAGTTGGAAAAATGTCCACAACAAGCCAAAACCCTTTGAAATACAAATCACCCTTATATATTTACAAATAATAGTTCATAGAGTACCTGCTGTCCAAAGATGCTCTCATTGCCTCCTTGTCATGTTTTTTCCCTTTACCACCTGACTTTCGGAGACCGCTGTTTTGATAATTGGTAACAGTGGTTCAGTTAGTATCAAGTGGTGAGAACTTCCAGACAAATCATACTTAATTCTGTCGAGACCTACCCAAAGTCTGGAAATCGTCTTTTAGTTTTTCCTCCTGATGAAG
The DNA here is from genome assembly GCA_900303245.1 of Selene dorsalis. Lineage (NCBI taxonomy): Eukaryota > Metazoa > Chordata > Actinopteri > Carangiformes > Carangidae > Selene > Selene dorsalis. Next base: position 93,034 of record OMNW01020225.1, on the reverse strand, counting down.
GTTCATTTAACTCCTCTGGAATGAAAGCATAATTATCAGTCTCAGTAGCAATGTAAGGGAAAACCTTGCCTTTGCAACCATCAGATTTGAGTGTTGCATACCTTTCAGCTCTTTGCCCTTGCCTTTGGACTCTCTCTTCTTGACATTGCGCATGAATCCCGAGGGGGAATGTGGTGAGGAACTGTCTCTGAGAGGAGACAAAGAAGGACTTCCGATGCTTTCCACGCTGTCTCCCTGAGATGGTGACAAAGACGGGCTGCTGCAGAGATCCAACTTACTCCTGGATACATCTCTGGCTTCACCTGGATTATCTTTCTGCCCATTCCCAGGATAGCAGACAGGCACTGGGAGAGCTAGACTCTCCTGAATGGACCTCCTCCTTCTGGGAGATTCTTGCTCCTCCTGCTCATCCTCGTCATCAGTTTCCTGTGGAGACAAAACTAATTATTTACAAGGACAATGCAGGGAAGTAGGGATAAGAGATATTTATATAACAGAAAGCCCTGCTTCTCAGTTCTAATTAGCTGGGCTATATATTCACATATACTATATTGTACACCTATGACCCTACTCATACCAAATTTAGGCTAGAAATGAAAGAACAACATTTTATTATTACCATATAAATACATTCAGTCATATAATATATCATATATCATGTTTCATTTCAAAGGTACATTGTTGTTCTGCCAACATAAAAAAAATCATTCAAGGACGTTCCCTGTTGTAATTTACAACAGCTGTGGGTATCAGCCTGTGTATGTAGATTAAGTAATGTAACAGAATCAGCTGCTCTTGGCTGACCTGAGAGTGACTTGAAGCTACAGTGAGGCTCTCCTTCAATTTAGTCCGAGATGGAGGCTGACGTTTGGCTTTCTGGGCCAGCAAGCCTTTCTCTCTGTGAGCACTGGTGTCCAAGCGCTCAGTCTCAGGGACTAACTCAATCCAGGTTTGGTCTACAGCAGAGAAAAAAACGAAACAAATCCGCAACATGTAAGTAGAAAGTTACATTATTACAGTTTTAATAATTTACCTGGACTCACTGGAGTTAATCATGTGCATTTGTGAATGTTTTACAGATCACACAATAAAAATGTGATGTGCACTTCCAGTGTGAAGTTAATTTAAAACAAATAACCCTTTGTATCCGGTAGTGAGTCATCAGACTGTGTGTTAGTGACTGGGCCTTGGCTACTCAGTCTCTCCTCTGCAGCAGAGTCCTGAGTGCTCTGGTTCTGAGCACCTGAGTCTCCTCTGGACTCCAGAACAGCTATCTGTGGATAAACAAACACCAAGGCTCATTACAGCGTCTCTAGTAAGTCTGCTGTGTATAGTATAAGCACTTTTTTTTTCCTGAGTTGGAGTCTTACCCTGTTCTGTAGGCTGTCCAGCTGCTCCTTGTACCACTTGTCTTTTTCATCTAAAGTTTTCTTCAGCTCCTCCTCTTTCTTCACAAAGTCTATCTCTCTGGGGAGGAAACAAGGAAATGTGATTTCCCATCAGTACTGTAACTTGTAAACATGCTCCATTTAATGTGATTATCACCAAACAATTTCATAGTACACAATCCCACTGGCACATGCCTTCCTAACTAAATTACCAGAGTTTAGCATCAGTGTAATTATACATTTGTGCTTGTAGAGGAACTACAGATGAAAATACACGGTATATAGGTCCGGTGTCAAAACAAGGAGAGCAAAATTTTTTTTATTTATTTACTTCGCCAAATTCCCATAGATAGGAATATAAATGAACATGTGAAAAAATGTTGCACTAATTTTCCTCTTGCCCACTTCCCAGTGCCTCTAAATCACCAAATTATTTAACACCAGTTCATAATTCATTACCACTATCCCTCTCAATATCACAAATCTGAGAAAACCACTAAATCCAATAGCAACAGTAAAGTGTTGTGTAACTCCGGACAAACTCACTTCTGCTGGTAGTCCTTGAGCAGCTTCTTGGCCTTGTTGTACTTCTTGTCCAGGGTCTCATACTGGGCCTGAGTCTCAGCTAATTGTTCATTCACAGCCTTGCACAGAGCCTGGGCCTCCAGCCAGTAATTCTCCAACTTCAGGATTTTATCATTGCTATCTTCAATCTTTTGCTCCAGTGCATTCTCCCTGGCTTCCCATAATGATTTGTCCTCCTCTGATGCCTTTAGCTGTACAGAGATGGTTGATGTATTCAGTAACATGTTAAACAGATTTTTTAGCAGGCAGTTTAATCAAGGGTGTGTGCTCTTTACTGCCTTAAATATTAAAAAGAAACAGGTGACACATTGGGTCCACTTGTTGAGCATTATCTATATTTTTAACAGCTAATAGTGCCAAAATTTCATATCTTCTTATCAAGTGTGCTACCTGCCAAGAGGTTATTAAAACACATTTATTCATCTTATTTAAGAAGCACCACTATCATAAAAAATGGTGGGGAAAATACTGTATACTACATGTTACTGCATATCTTGACAATGAAAAAAAATTCAGTCTATTTCCACCATACCTTTTCATTTAGTTGATTTACCTCAGCTGTGGCAATGCTGTGTTTGAGCTGCAGCTAAAAAAAAAGGAGAAAATTGGTCACAGCCATTACTGTATGTTACTGAATCTTGTGTGATCAAATATAAATCTTGTATGAACAAAATACTACTGTTTTGGACTTTAAATCAAATAAGACTTTAGGTCATGGGGTATTTGATACCTCTTTGAACTTAAAGGCCATCTGAGAGCTGTCCATGTTGGTAGGCAGAAAAAAGGCCTCTGAATCAGGCAGCTCAAACACCTCTACATTTCGCCCTGGAGAGAAATTGGAGCCCAGAATCCTCTCGTCATCCTGGTCCTCATAGTGCTCCTCCTGAAACAGGATACCACACATGGCATTACATACAGCAAACATGAACACACCCAACAGGCCCAGTGGCATAGTCCACCACCCACTGGAGGGAATATTTAAGTTGCATCATAAGCAAATAATAATAAATGGGCTGGCTTAAGGTGAGGCTCTGCACTAATTTGGCACTACCTGTCTGTACCATGTCTGAGTCACAGACGCACTAACAAGTACAACACACCTGCAAACATGCATTTTTCTCATAATAGTACCACACTACCAGTAGAAACTGTGTTCACTTCCTGGTCATCAGGATGTGCCTGATCATCACAGAAAGTTAAATGATTAAATGTTGGTACTCATAACCCCCTCTGTAATCATAGATGTCATCAAGTCATGCACAAGGAAATCATAACCATCTCTTCCATCCACTGGTAGGGCTGAGCAGAAACTGTGCAGCGAACTCACCTCCTCTGTGGAGTGTTCGTAGGGATCATCCATGTGTTGTTGTTGCTGCTGCTGGTTCTTTTCCTGTTCCAGTGTTTCGCTTATGAGGCGAGCCACCTCACTTTGTGTCCCTGGTTTCTCTCGTCCTATCAGGAACCTTTGTTTTTTATAGAGAGCAATATGTTAGTGTCCAGTTAAATAGAATACTTTACATGTTGCCAGGAAATGCCACACTGCAGCTTCTGTCATGTTTTACTCACACCACTGAATAATGCAAATTTTAGGATGCAGTTTAAGCCTGACTGCGTCATGCGTGTACATTTCATTTGCCTATGAAAAAACATTAACACGCCACCAAACTTTGGGCTTGTTTAAACTCTGGTTCACCTAAAAGATTAAAAAAAAACAAACAACTTTTTTATCAGTAAAAAAAAACATCAGTGTGACCCGACAGTGTATCGTTCATGTAAACAGTGAAATCTGTTTTTTTCTAGGTTAGGGAGGAAATGGAATTTGAGCTGACCTGACGGTGCCTTTTGTGTTCTTCAGAACTGTAGCAGCAAACAGTTGGGTGACACCCACCAGACTGATCCCATCCACCTCCACTATCTGGTCATTTACCTGTATGCTAGAAAGACAGAATACAGTGATTAAAATGATAAATTCTAAAACGTTTCCAGCTGAGAGTTATGCACCACCATCAGCATTAAAGTAAAGCTAAAATAGATCTGCAAGCAGGTATCTGGGTCTAAACCCACTGAGTGATCCATGCCTGGCTTCCCATCGAGGCCACACAAGCCACAAGTCAGATGCACAGGTCTCAGGTAGTACACTGCAGTGTGGAAAGCAACAAAATATCTCTCCAAGGCATTTAAGCATTATCATGATACAGGGAACTATGCATGTAAGTGTGACTCCCCTCCAACACACAGCCCCTTTGGGCTAAGACCCCTAAACATGCATTAGCCTAAATGCTGCTAGGATGCCTGGGAAACAGTAGTGAGACCATTTTCTTTAGATTCCTAATGAGGTTATAAATAAATCTGATTATTTATCTTTTGTGGGGGGAGGAATTCATAACATGTGACATTAAAAACTGTTGTGGTGCAGAGAGTGTAACAAAATGTAAGTGGAGGATTAAGCAAAAAGGGGGTTATAACTGTAACTCACCGTCCATCTTTCTCAGCTGCTCCTCGCTCTGTGATGGTTTTCACAAAAATACCAAGCTTTTCCAGACCCTGGTCAGCTCCCACTCCCATTCCTATGATACTGATGCCAAGCCCATTGTCTCCTAAATGGGGGGAAATTGTGGAGATTATAAAGGTCTGGCTGAAAAATCTGCATTCAGTTGGACTAAATTTTCCCCTTTAATACTATAAGCAGCTGCAACAAAACTAGATGAAGATCACTATCTGTGAAAGAATGTTGTTAGACTACATCGTTTGGTTTTACTGACTGACACGTCATATCTTCAATTGTTAAAATACAAGGTCACTACTGTTTGCACTTCATGCACCTTGGTGAAAAAATGTTGCCACCCCCACTCTCACTAGTTTTTAAGACATATAGAAATTAAGGAATTAATTGTGAGCCTCACTAAATTTACCTTTCTCAATCTCCACAGGGAACACATCCATCTTCTCCACTCTCTTCTCCAGCTCATACTCCGCAGATGCTGCCACTGGGTCCACATCATCATTTCGCCGATCATAATCCTCATTGGAGAAGGTACTGAAGACCTGTATTGTTAAAAAACATCAAGGGCATGGCTTCAAGTAAAGGAATCAGAATTTATGTTCATGGGTGTTTTTCAGTAATTGCACAGATACAGATGTTTCTTTTCCATTTTTTATCTAGGCAAAACGAACACAGACTTTTTCTTGGTTGGCAGAAATTGCATGAACAGGGAGAATTACACTACTCTGTAAATCTCTCCTACAACACTAATGCACTACTGTAATACAAACTAAAAGCTGCTAAAGTACAGCTTAGCCTTTTTGTTAACAATTCTCACCACTTACAGCCTAATGCTTGAACTTATTACCTGAATAATAACATATTAATTTAAAAACTACAAATCAATCATATTTTGAAAACGGGGCAAATCAAATGTCAGTGATATGAAGCAGAAGATGCAAGACGCATTTCCAAGACACACTCCAGAAGACTTTATGAGTTATAAAGCTCTGTGAACTTTGCAAGCAGGCCTCACAAAGCACTGGATGTGTCCCAGAGACTGTTTTCTGGTTGGAATTATAAAGTGCACACACGCAATACGGCAGAACATGAGCAGCGTGGAAAGTAGGACACAGCTGGGAAGAACTAAGCAGTGGATGTAGCAAAGATCAATGTTTGGACGAGACAAGTGATGTCACCAGGATGGTAAAAAGTTATAAAAATAAGAGCATTACAAAGTAATGAATCCCTTAACCTTCAGTCAAAAAGCACTACCAAGTGATTAATACTAGCATTATGGGTGATTGCATAGAGCTGCATTCTGTTCCTGTCACTGTGAATACCACTGATACCATCAAGAAGGGATTGTATTCATATTCCATTCTTTAAAACACTCCAGGGTTAAGCTAAAGTGAGAACTACAATACTGAGAATAAAATTGATTGGAACAATGTTGATTACAAAAAAGGAGGTCCATTCAGCAGATTCCTTCAGGTTCTTATATCTGATTATGAGTTAGTGACTTGTAATCTGGGTGGAGTGAATATCAAAAGGTGTAGCTGACCAAGATGATCATGAGCAAACTGATAATGTGGTTTCACTGTGCATAAGAGGGGGATGGTCATTTTACTGAATAAACTTGCTGATTAGATGAAGTAAAACAGAGGAAAGTGGAGAAAGTCACTAAAGAGGAAGTACATGAGCTGCAGGTAGAATACAGACAAAGAGAGAAAGTGTACAAGTCTTTATGTTGAACTTTTGCTAAGGTTCATTGCATTCAAGCTTTGATTTTCTTTTTTGAGTTTCTTAAACCAGAAATGCAGAAATAAGACTATGGCCAAAAAAAGAAAGAAGAAAAAAAAAAAAGAAATAGAGCATGAACTCTTTGTCAACCTTGACTTACTGCCTCAAGCAGTATGTTCACTCTGAACACATTTTGTCAGTAAAATTTCTTTTCAAATGTTTTTCTGGGAAGAAGTTTAGGGTTCGAGTTAATTTATTTCAAAGATATTATTTTCTGTGGATGAAGTCATCAGGATAACTTGGAGAGTGAGCTTGTATAAAGCATTTCTTTCAAGAGCAGGAACCAGGATTAGTATGAACAAACCAGGCTCAACACAGTCTTATGTGAGGGCTGAGACAGTCTGCACAATCAAACGGCCGACTTAACA
>OMNW01020225.1:50624-86388 GCA_900303245.1 Selene dorsalis | reverse complement strand
TGGCCAACTTAACAACCATTGTATCCTATACTATAAATATGTTAGAACGATCATGACATTTGGAATGAGGATGTATGATGTCATCAAATAGACATTTTCACTTCAGGCAACAGACTCTGAGGTCTAGTTCCTGTAGCATGTCAAGACAGGAGGAGTCAACCACAAGGTAATCTCCCTCTCCCTCTGTCTTTCTGTCTCCTCACTACCTTTGGATGAAGTCCAAGACTGTGTAATGGCAAGTTTCCACTACAGACTCACTATGCTGTCTAAAGTAAACTCATTCAATTTGTTACAGTGAAATATGTCATCACACTAACGGTCACGCAATATAGTGTTATCCCTATCTGTATATTGTATCTAATCAGCAGATGGACATGTATGTATTGATTTGATACACCTGCAGGTATCCTCCATTTGCACCTCCCCTCAAACCAAATGAAAGACTGGAAACTGGCAGATTGTTCACACTGCTGAAGAACTGTAGTATAAAGATGAAAGCTATTCATGGAGCCTCACACCTCCATCAACCCAAGTGAGTCCACTCCTTCTTTTTATACTTGAAAATGCTTAGTGGCATATATTTATACTCTATGACCCATATTGTACTTCTCCTCCATTAGTTAATAGATTTTAACTTCATCACAGAGGTGATTAAAAATTCCAAATATCAAACGAGCTACTTTTGAGATTTTTGTCTTCCTTTCATCTTAAAACCAATTTTGCTTGTGTCTCAACAACAAGCTTGAAAGCACTTCTGAAAATAGGTCTGACAGAGCTTATCAACTTCTAATTTAGACAGTTAAAATGGATTCACAGAACTAGAGCAGGCAGAAAATTCATTAAGGATGAAAGATGCTTCTTAGTTTAGACTTTGGAGACTTTAGTAATTAAGGGATGAAAATGTAGGCTAATAGAATCTAGGGAGCACCACTGCATCCTGAGCCCCGGCATTAGCTGAGCAGTAGAGGTGCAGCTCCCCCCCAACTCCAATGTCTGACTCTTCTGTTGCCATGGACACCCAGGCCTATTTCAAACAATGTTCTGTTGCTGAAACCTAATCACTCAACCACTGTCTTCTTCACAAGGAAGACGTACATCCATCTTTTTATTAACCTTTCCCTCACAAAAAAGCCATACCCCACTTCTTACTGTCTCCAGTTATCAGACTAAACACACATTTTATTTTAATGCTCAATAAATGTAAGGTCCAGAAATTGGCTGAAACCAAAATGCACAACTTTTGATCCGACACGCTGACTCTAACAATTACGAAAAACCAAAGGAAAAAACAAATTATCTTAAAGTTTATATAGAACAATGCATTTTTAATGCCAATGTCTTCCTTTAGATTACTGTTCTGGTTTGTGGGGTTGTGTTGTGGATCGAACTGTTATGGCATATTTGAATTTTTGTTCCAAAGCCCCAGCCCTCAGCAGTATGTGTGGTCTTTTCATCCATCTTCACCAACTGCACTCGACTGCCTTCTCCTATGTGTGCTCTCACACACACATAGATGCACGCATACCCACACCCACACCCAAACTGAAACCCTTTCCATCTTTCCCACATTCCCCTCCCCACAACAGAATACCAATGTGGGAAATGAGTCAGCAGCTGCGAGGAAAAGCAAACCAGAGAAATCTCTTGCCAGTGCAAAATGAGGGCTGACCACTGAATTGGGGGGCTCTTCATGTAAGCGGGCCTACAAAAAGACAACAAATCAAAACATGCTGTGAGAGTGAGCTGGGGCAGGGGTGTTGGCCTGGCACACATCATAGAGTAATTAGGAAAGAAGGCACGGGGCCCAGTTTTTAGATCCTGTGTAAACACACCAGGAAAAAGAATAAAATATACACCTAGTACTTCCTGTAAGCATGCCCTCTGACTTATTAACACTTTGTAGAGTTATCATTGATTGACTCAAACTGAAACAACTATGTTTATGTTCAGCTTAGTTTAGAACTATTTCTGTATGACTGACAGCAGAAGGAGGTGGGACCTGAGAGCAGCAGAGCACGATAATGGAATCAGATTTCCAAAAGGAGCGAATATAAACAGGTTCAACAGGTTTGTTTATAAATCGCTCACAAAAGCTACGTTTGTCCTGCAAGAGCTGCTGAAAAGTTTGACACACAATTACTGTCATCTCTCAAAGAAAACACACAGCACTTGCTAATGTGTCCGTCTGTAATCACATAATGAACCTTTTTAAAGGCAATCACAATCAGACCAAGACTCATCCCAAGCCAAGCTGTTTAATGAACAGCATTGAGCTGACAGCATTAGTATTCTGCCCCACCAAGTCACCCACTAGCCCAGGTGGCTGGAGGGAGCTCGGATCCTACGAGGGGAGGGGGCCTCTCTGCTGGTTGGATGAGGGTGGAGTCTTGCCAGACACATTCCTCTGGCTAGCAGAAGACACATTTCAGATAGGAAGTGGAAAGCATAACACTATGGGATGGGCTGGCCAAACAGGCCTCAGTCCAAACATGGACTATGCCCATTTCACTTTTCATTAATGACATAAAACACAGATTAAATAGCAAGTCGCCAAACTGATTTGCCCCACTACAGAATAAAAATGCACTGATAATATTTTTTACACTTATCAATATGTCCCATACATGTATTTATTTGTGTTGCCCGCCACAAAATCAACACTCACTTCCACATATTCACATATTTATTTTCTATTGTCTGTCCTCTTTCAAATGAAGTCCACTGTCAACAGTGGACAGTATGTTGATTGACCTTGTCCCTCTTTCACACTGACTATGAACCCATCTGTCATAGACAGACTGGGCATCAAGAATACCTGGAGAAATCCCACCACATCAATGGCTGGTGAATCATATGAAAAAAAACTGTTCTTCTTTGTCTCTTCACTGGCCCGCAATATTTGCCTGTGATGCAGGGTGTGCATGACAGTGCGCTGTGTGCATATGCTCCCCGCCCCCCAGTCAGCTGCCTCCAGAAATAGAATCCAATTCTGTGAGAAACACTGAACTTTCTGAATTTCCCTTCGAACACCACTAGGAACATATGACATGCTTATTTGGTTCCACATTAATGTGTACAACACTGGCTCTCTGACACCTGGTGAAAAGTCTAGAGATACTAGACAAAGACCACAAGTGTTACTGTAGGCCGTCACCAAAGTGATATAGGAGTGCAAATGCTTAGATAGTGACCTGGACAGTAAATTATCCAGAACGCAAACAAAGAAAGAAATGTTGGATTCTTGCATTTACAATGACCTGTAAAATCTTCACCACACCCTGTGCACAAGAAGGGACAGTGTGTTCACTTGGCCAGTAACTGCCAATGTTACTTCCTGTGGCTCAGTGGAGGTGGGGCAAAGCAACAGGTGCAGGTCATGCTGTCACACATTGTTTTCAGTTTAGTGACCTGTTTGACTCCTGTTCCAAATGTTCTCATGTTCAACATGACACGAAACAAAAAAGATAACCTCTAAAGATCCCAGATAACTACCCTAAGACTTTGTCTGCTTGCAGATTACACACAACATACCTGAGATCATCAATCACTCAATAACTCTGCCATTTGCTTTACTGCATGTGAATTACAACAGATCTGTATACTGTTAATCATAGATGATCTAAGGTTGAACATTTTCTCTTGAGTCACAAATCAAATGTTACAGACCCAGTTTTTATTTGCAGTTAGAGAGGAAACAACCTCCTCACTGTAAAGGACCAAACATATAATGTAAAGCGGTGATGCAGTATTCATACTGTGCAGATAGAGACAGATAGAGAGTATAACAACTGATATATGAATGCAGGCATGCAGCAGCAATGGGAATGCAGCATTTCAATGTCCTATTAAAGTGCGACTCTCTTAACATATATAGCAATCTTTTCGCAAACCACAAAGTATAAAACAATCAGTATTTTTTTCCATTAAACTCTGCAGTTTTTCACATTTTACTCTCACCAGTGCATACATCATGATGCAACAATAAGTATTCAACAGCAGTTAATCATCAAGTATTGTCCCAGATCTGGCTTGAGACAAATCCTTCACTTTTAGGAATTATTAAATCAGCAAGCAGTGTGCTGTAATCCTGACAGCCTAAGAAGCAACCCTTCATCTAAGTTTCTCTTTCAACCAGAATAAGAGTGACATGTGCTGAAAGTGGACATCTCATCTCCTTCATAAAAAGGACCTTTCTTCCACACAGGACAGCTCCTCTGTTCCGAAGACTCAAGTTACATGGGGACCTAATCCCGTAGTGAGCCAGAAACACAAAGCACTTCCTCTCTCGTCTAGTTAGCTATGACTCAAGGGCGCTAAATCACAATGCCAGCTCAGACTGGCAGACTGAAGAATCATCCAGTGCCAGTGGGAGGCTTTTATCAGCCAGACCACAGGTAGAAATGTCGGCTGAGGGACATTTGTATGACTTAATTGGCTAATACACATTCAATGTAACTTTGACCCCATGGCTTAATCATAGCACATCGCTGTTTTTCTACAGATAGTTGTGTTCTTGAAAAAAATATTTGTGCATTTTGGACTTGTTACTCATCTGCACCTATGCTTGCTCCTTTTTCCACATCTATCACCATTTCTCTCCAGAGGATCATAAAGCACAGAGATAGGGACCCAACAATGTGTCTACATTTTTTTGTAAATTCTATTGAACATTGTTCATATTAAAAATGCTTAAAATGTACTCAATACTACATAGTTTTAGTTCAGACAATTCACTACTGATATGAATTTTACATGTGTATTCCATATACTGACTGGTTACAAAAGTTAAGATAAAGGTTTTGGGATAGTTGGATGTCAATCAGATTAACATGTGGGGCATCTATGATCGAAACACTAAGTCAGTCAATTAAGGCTCTGAGTGATCAATTGTGGGGACATACACCAACACATGTCTAAATATCAACATCTTCAACTTTGCTTCACTCATCTTTTGCATAAATTCCCTCTCATGAGCATTATAAAGCTTGTGTGAGCTAATACAGAGAGCAACCTAGCATATTGTTGTGAACTATAAAACTTTGGCTGCCTCTGTCACAGCTCCATTTAGGGTGGAGGAAGCACACTGTTGTTTGTGGCCCCTCCACTCCAGGTCAGCTTCTGGTCCCCTCTCCCAGGACCCCCTGCCAGGATGACTGGGATGGGGAGGGGGATCCACACCCTGAGATAACACCACATTTTAATGCCTGGATAAACACTGAGCTGTTCACAAGCATTGTGGAATGCACTGGAGTGATTTGTTTTCCCCTGCTACACAAAAAATGTTGATTAGATATGGTGATAGTGGAGTATACACGGTGGAAGATATTACCGGCACTTCCAACACACCCCATAAAATACCCATCGCCAATGTTTATAGCGAATGATGTGTGGCAATACCACAAGGGATTACACCAGCTGTAAAGTCTGCAGTATCCAGCCAACTACGGTAACTGTTTCATATGCTTCTTCAAACTCAGCCAATTATTCTGGGAAGGTAAAATTAATCATCATATTAGTACATCACTGATGATGATACATCTAAATTATTGTAGTATATGGTTTTTGTATCACCCACCTCTACAATAAAAAAATATCTATTCTCTGTAAAGACATACTGAACTTCTCAATGACCAACATGAGGAAATTCAAAGAAAATGAAAAATACAGAATGTGCCTCTTGGTTTTTCATTAAAGATTTATATGCTCATAAATTAATGATTAATAGAAGTTAGGAATTCCTATGGTGTTAATGAAATAACTTCACTACCGTCTGCATAAGAAATCATATGGATAGATAAAATCCCTGAATTCCTCATACCCATGTTAGACATAAGTGGAAAAGTCCCCCACTGGTGCAAGATATGATTCATGAACAGAGGAACCACTCTGAACAAGTAAAAATACCAATGCAGTGCAATGACTCAAGGGTGACCACGATCTCTTTCTTCTACTCTACAGTCTTATGTTTCACATGTCTCACTCCTGCCCTCATTCAGCTGTGGCCCCAGTCACCCCACTCTCACATGCTTTTGTGCAAAGTCAACAATATTTCCAAAAATATCACAAATGATTCTGCTACCTACATCTCCAAAATATTCTCCTGTCTCTGCTGATCTTCTGCAATACTGAGTAAATAAGGTTGTCTAGCCACCTCCTTGGTCACAAAGATTAAATAAACCACAGATTAGATTTTCTTAACTGTTTCAGAGCTTGTCAGGTGATACAGTGCACTGGTTGTGACATCAACATATCCGACAGCCCACACTAATTTGTCTCGTGTCTGCGAGGAAACACCTAGTTCACACACCACTGCTGAGTCAATGACACAGGGATTGAATTGACAGGCCTGTAATGTATGTTTTTAGGTGAGCAGCAGCAGTTGAGATGTAAACAAAACACAAAACACTTACCAGAATTGGATCTGTAGAGAACTGGATTTTCCTCCTTGGGGGAGGCGTCTCCTCATCCGACAGACCAGGGACTTCATAACAGTCATCATAATCCCTATACATTTGATCCTCCTCCTCTTCTTCTTCTTCCTCTTCCCTCAGGACCTGGTCTACATCCCTGTCATCCACAAAGGCTGCGTTTTCAATACCATACACCACAGGGGACGCTCGATCCAGGATGTTGTGACCTAACTGATCCTCCACTTCAGCCTCCTCCTCTAATACCTCATCATCTTCCTCATGATTCTCATCACCATCTTGACTCGCAACTAAACTGTCTTGTCCCTTCTGCTCTTTTGACTTAAATTGCTTTGTATCATCAAGGAGTCTGCCTTCACCTGCACTCTCTGCTAACTTTTGTGTCTCTTTTGCACTTTCAACTGGGACCTGAGAAGTGTTACAGTTTTGCTTTTCTTCTGTAAAAGTTCTTTTCAGGTCTGTTGCTAGGTCTTTGGACCTTTGCACCTTCTCCTCCTTAAACACATCATCTCCAACATTCTCATCTTCATTCTCCTCACTCTCTGAAGATTCATTCTGAACAACTACCAATTCTGCCCGGACCATACCCACCCCCCTGGGGTCCACTGATGAGGTCTGGCTGGGTGACTTATCCCTGGTAGGACTATGTACCACATTTTTGTCATTACTCTTGGCTTTTTCAGGGCATTTGGCCCTGTTGGTGTTCTGAGAGGTGCCAGCTGATGGAAGAGGCTGCTTTACATCCCTTGGGGGGGGACTATGTGGCTTGCCCTCATCCCCACCAACAGATGTCCTGCTAAATCCATCACCAGATGACGAGGAACGCTTGTAGTCATGGGTAATTGGGGTTGTTTGCTCTGGTGAAATGGATTTGTGAGTGGCATCAGCTGGAGGAACACACTTAGCTGCATTAGTAACTGGGGTTGTTGGTTTGAGTCCCATATTAGATCCAGAGGATGGCGATTTGTTGATGAGACAAGCTGTCTGGGATGCATTTTTAGTAGTGGTATTTGTGAAAGGTGAAGAGTTAGTGGCTTCTTTGACAGGCGAAGTAGGCTTGTGTACGATGTCCCTTGTTGGAGAGGTAGGCAATAGGTGGTCAGTGGCACTGTGATGTTTAGCAGACATCACTCCCCCCTTTGCAGCAGCTGTGTTGTTGTCTTCTGAGTCATTGTCAGCCATGTAATTCTCCAGCCTCTTAGAAATGGGTCCTGCATTCAGCGAAACTTTAGACGTGTGCTTTTTCTCACCGTCAGGCTTCTCATCTGTTCTACATTTAACTGTGGGAGTTTGCTCTGAAGTGACAGTGGTTTCAGAGGATCCCGATACCCTCCTTGTGCTTTTACCCTCGTCAGAAGAACTTCCTAGGGACAGACGGTTCACTAGTCTGTTTGGAGACTGCTTGTCAGCTGCAGGCTGTTCTTTGATGCCCCGTTCAAAGAGTTTTCTGGTCACAGAGAACTTCTCAGCCAAAGCCACTTTGTCAATCTCAACATCCTCTCCCTTGGGTGTTTTATCTAAAGTGTGTGAGTCGGGGCTGGTGGCTGTGTTGAAGTTAACTCTGTGTGTGTTGACTGGAAACTGCGGCTTTGGTGGGGAAACCTGGGACGCTTCAGCCTTTGGAGTCACTTTTGGTTCTTGGCACTCCTGCTGTTGACCATCCATTTGAAGGAATATGTTCTTTATCTTGTTGACCCTTGTCCCAAAAGGCCTTCCCCGCGAGTCTTCCCGGGTGTCACTGGAGCCATTTGTATATGATTTGGCAGCACCCTCAGATTTGGGCCCATCAAAGGAGCATTTAATGGCGTGGAAGTCAGACTTGTATGCATTTCTGTGAGGCGACGCGCTCCTCAGGTTCCTTTCCCCTCCCTTGCTCTCGGCTTTGATCATTTTTGCTTGTTTATGAGTGCAGTCCACTTAGAGAAGAAGTCGGTTTCGATGAGAGACAGAAGCTGTTCGTTGGTCAACTTTTATCCCTCCACTTTACGCAAACGGTGCCATGGTCCGGCGGAGCTTCTGTGGAGCACTGTTGTCTCAACTAAGCAGCCACACAGCCTACACAGAGAAGCACACAGCAAAAACTATTAAGTCTAACCGGACACCATTATCTTATACCCCCTGAAGACAGTCATTTGGAACTGGTTCATAATTGAATATCTCTCTTGAAATTCAAATGAAAACGTCACCAATGCTGAGTCGATGTTAACAGTAAGTTGGAAGGTTAGCGCGTGCAGCCGTTTGTATGCATTTCGATGGTTATCTGAGTTCTGGCCTTAGCTAAGAGAAAACTATGAACACAGAAAGTAACTTTAGCCTGCCATGAGCTCATATTAGACTTACTTAGACCGGGTGAACAACATTAGCGTAAGTGTTGAGGCTACACCTCAGACAAACAGACCAGGCAAAGTTAAAGTCTACGAGCCAACAGTTCAATACCGAACGTTAGAGCCTTGGTCCGAATTCATTGTGGTATTTCAGTTACGAGCTGTTGGAAATGTTAACAATAGTCCAGCACGCAACACCGAGTAAAGGTAAACAACTTTGAAAGCAACTCACCTCGTACTTGCTTCATCGTGTTAGGCGCCGAAAGCTCGCCCACAACGTCCCGGTTTTACAGTATCAAACTCGTCCCTTCTTCTAGCTCACCGCCATCATTCCCCGCTCCAGCAGCACTTTCCTGCCTCCTCCTTCTACTTCCAGACCTGTCGCGGGGCTGCGCGCGCACTCAAAGTCAGTCTGTCGGTGCGGCGCGCTCGCGAGCCACGAGAACACACAGTGAGTGTCGAGAGCGCGCACACATTCCAGGAGTGTAACCCACCACTCCACTCCCTCCTCTTTCTTTCTCCACTGCACACTGCTGAGACACAAGGGGCTGTAGGACAAAGGCGTGGGAAAGAGCTCACTGTATATCAGAGCTCACCTAAACCTCTGCACAGGCAAAAGTCCACACCTAGACTACACAAACAACCCAGCAGACTTCATTTACTACTCCTACGCTATACAACCGCTTCTGTAAAATGTTTCCAGTTGACATGGGAAAAGGGGTTTTTCCTTACCACATTTCCACAAGCCTTTGCAATGTTTTCACTGAGCCATTGCTTATGTATCTTAGCCTTAAAAGCATGCAACACTGATTTTATACATGTTCAGTTTGCTTGTCAGGGAAAGTACTGCTCAGCCTGTAAAAAATTAAGAGGTTGTATAATGTTTTGGCTCTGAATGGAGACGTGCTGATGCTCGATTTGGCTTTGTCTTGGGACTGACAGTGTATGGTTTGAAAGAAAATGACAGTGAGGGGGCATAGGAGCTCTAATAAAAGTTGCTATTGAGATTGCATTATTAGCTGTTAGCTTTATATGTTGGCCTTGCTTTGATTTTAACCACTCTTGTTTTTTGCGCTCACTCTTGTTGGAGTGAGTCTCCCAGTTTAATGGAAGTCCAATACCAAATTGCTGGGTTCCCATTTATATTTTGCTTAAACAAGCATTTCCCTCTGTAACCCTGCTTAGGCAGGAGAATTGCCCAGGGCTCAGTTATAAAAAGTGGGCATCTGTACCTGGGCCCCAGGAACCCCTAGAACCTCAGGTTCACTGCAGGCGAATAGATGGACTTATTAATAATAGACTTTGGTTTCAGGTCTACAATCTGTGTGTCTCAAATGACCTATAATTCTTAAATACACACGGTTGCTGGAAAGGTGAAACAACCAAGTTTGTTTTATTAACACATATTCACAAAGACATATCAGCGTTTAACACAATAAAAGTAAAGATTGCAGAAAACATTCAGAGTTCAGACTTTGGTACACTTTGTCTACCTTTACATCCAGTCTTCTGGAAAGTTATTCCAACTCTATGTATTTAATAAGACATTTTTCTTACTGGGAGCCTGACTTCCACAATTGGTTCTGACATCACAGCAGATGTGTCACGTGTGTCCTGGCAGTGACTGTGGCTCAATATTGCTTCACATAACACTGTGGGTAAAGTTCATCTACTAAGAGTATGCATGGCCTGAATAAAAATAGGTCAGCATGCAGGAATCCTATATTCTACATACATTTGCTCTTTCTGTGCATGGTGCATTGTCTTATTTTCAATGGGCTTCTTAGTTTCTCGTGTATTATGCTGATTCAAGCTGTTAAAATGAGAACAGTTTTGTTCATATTTAATATTACAGAAAACTATTAAACAAACTTATTTATTGAACTAGATGTATCTCAGCTCCCACACTGGTCCCTTCCCTGGAGAACATTACTGTGCAATTTAACTCTTCTGTTCCAAAGTTTATATTTACTACACTACATTATGTGCCTGCTGCTTTGATTCAGAAAATAAAGAGATACTGATTTCATTGAGATCAGCCACAAAGTTACTGAATGAGGGTGTAGTCAGATTTCCTTGGTGGCTGAAAGCCTACATTGCAAAAATACCATCCAATCAAACTGACCTAGGAAACAGAAGCCAGCTCAAGTGAGAGAAGATATACTTTAATCTCCACCTGTGTGGACATCCACTCAGTGTTTCAATATTTATATGATTCTTCTGCAATGCTTTAAATCCAAGTTTGCATGTTTATTGGGTCATGTTATAAAAGATTTTGTATTTGGACATATATTTTGATATACGTGTTGTTATGTTTGATCATAATGTTAATACATTTTAATATATAACAATGTAATGCGACTAAATATGAAAAGCATTATGTAACAAGTGCAAAGAGGGTAGTAATAATTGATACATATGAACCAGACTGAAGCAAGTGGCTTAAGCAGATGGTGATCTATTTATCAGGCATTTTTGTAAGTTGCCTAAAGAGTAATCCCATTTACATTTTTAATTGTAGAAAACATGAAATATTGAACCCGCATTTCTTAGTTTATTGTCTTAAGGAGTCTCTTAAAAAAACATTTTAAGGTAATCTTGTTGCATTTGTGGGCTACCATAGCCTATCATATCAAAATTGTAAATTAGTGTTTCCAAACATTCATAGATGTCTCTGGAAAAAGTCCAGTCCTCTGGCATTTCCTCTGAAGTTATCTGACCTCACTTTCCATCTGAGATGTGTTTATCTGACATACGACGTTTTTATATGGCTTCTTATAAGCACTCAAATGTGCATAATTTATGGAAGTTCTTGTTTGCTTACCCTTTACATTATGACTTTGTCTTCATTACTCTATATTTATTTATCTCAGCTCTCAGACTGGGAGTCAAACATTTTTAATAGTGTCAGTCAAGGAGTGCACTGTTTTTAACAGCATTCATTTTGACTGTGGAATTTAAACTTGGCTCTTATAAGTAAGACTCATGTCTCGCAAAACAAATGTTACATCTCAAAATGATCATGTGGCAAGATGGAAAAATACCTGAAAAGTAGTTTGACCATGAACACATTCAGTGTCTAATAACTAAATGTGTTCCCGTCTTCTTACATTCCAGCATTAACAAAAATCTCTCCAAATGCACCTGAAATCCTGCTGTGTGTGCACATAAGGGTTGCATGTGTCCAGGCGTTTACCATTTTGAACTCACTGGATCATCTCTTAGCAACTGTGGGTCTGAAAAGCCGTATATACTCAGGAAGTGGGCTTTCTCCCAGGAGTAACATGGTGAACTGCAACCAAGCCAGTGGTCCCTATAGCAACACTTTAAACAACACTGACTGAACAAGACAAACCACATGGAAACGGGAGCAGGTGGAGATATCTGGTCTGTGTAGCCAGTGGAACCATTGAGACAATGTCTCTAATTCAGTCCAGGCATGTGGTACACCTACTAACACAAAACTCTTCCTGGGATTTTTCTATCCTGCAAGAATATGTGTGATGTTAAAACACTGCCATACCACTATAAGGCTTTTGCTTTTCAGGATGCATATCAAATAACATTGGCTTTTAAAAGATACTGGATAATTTGAAAAATTACTTGCTGGAGATAAAAATGTGAATTCTCAGACTGTGTTATCAATCAATTGTGTGATTTAATAACATCTCTATGAGAACATTAACAATTTAGAACAGTGTGATGGTTTGTGACCTGGTAGTGCAACTGAAGTAGGAATGAGTGTAGTAGGCTCTAGTGAAAAGCTGCAGTGCACACTGACATGTTGACATCTGCACACATTGTTATGTGTTGGTCTGCTGTGTGTTGGTGGTATGCAGCGTAACAGGAATGTGTGTTTTGTTTTGTGCATGCCCCAGCCTGAGCTCAGTCTTGCATCTCCACTATTTACCTTGGCCAGACAAAGACACAGGGTTAAGGGTCACTTATTAAAAAGAAAAAGCTTGGCAGTGGACCTTCACTTCATATATTTGGTCAAAACCCCACATTTTTTGTCTCTAACTATACCCCAGACAAGGTTAAATGTTCTTCCTCTTGCTTCCTGAAAAGTTAAATGCATCGCCTTCTGGCCTGATGCCGATTGTACACAGTAAATGCTGCCATCTTGTGGCAGATAGAAGCATATAATCTTCAACATTGGCTCTAAAAGTGGGATATGGACCGAAAGCAGGTAGTTTGCACCCCCAACATACCTAAAATAAAATTAAAAAAAACAGAAAAAAATTAATAACTTCATCTTTTCTGTATCCACAATCCTGAGTGCAGAACAAAGAATGAGCAGGAATTATCATGGTATATGTCATACATAGTGGAGGACAATGAATAGAGGCCTCACATGACACAGTGACAAAATTTATTTACAAAGGTTGTTAAAAGAAAAAGTGCAAAAACAAATTCAGCTATAAAAGCAGTTGTATTTCAGATGGTGGTTAGGCTTCAAGCCCAACCTTCTACAAACTCTTAATTGCATCCATAAACAAAAGAGAGGGGAAAGGGGAAAATAAAAACGAAAAATAAAACAAACAAAAAACTCTGTATAGTGTCACAAAAGAAAATGTAACAAGAGAAGCACAGACATCTGCACCACTGATCTTTCCATCTCAGTTGCCATTTTGTTGCCACGGTAGCTGAGAGACCAATGACCCTATTATTATGCAGCCTCGTATTATAAAGCAGCATTTCACAGGGCCATTATAGAAAGGCTGCCACATTGATAGGAGACAAGCCATCAGTCCTTGTATAATGTGCTGCAGGAGGCAGCTGGAGTCAGTTATACAAGCACTGTTTAATTAGGCATGGATTATGCAGTTAGTTTGTGTTGTTTGCTTCTTGTTCCTTTACATTCCTAATGGGCTGCATTGAATATTGAAGAGTCAATATGATAATACGGATGTTCTAGAGCCAACCCATAAGGTAACTTGCTATCATGCTCTCTGTTTCTCTTTTGAAACAGGATGCTGATATCCTGCAAAGAAGTCACTCATTGTGTTGACAGGTCACTGTACTCAGTGCACATCTGTTTAATAACTGCAAGGAGATCAATTTAAGGATAAAAGTGCATAGGCTGTGAAAAATCTTCCCAGAGGTTGTGTCTTTGAGTGGTTAACATTTAGCCCATATACACTATCACACGATTTTTTTTCATGATTATTTCAAATTCAGTATTCATCATATCAGGGCTGGTTCCTGGCAAAAATGCTGATGTGGATGTTTAGGGCCACAACCGCTGGGGGGGTCAGAAAGTTCCCAGCCAGGGTTCAGTTCAGTTCATTCATTTTTCAATTCATTTGTCTGTTCATTCAGTTGTAAGTAGTGTGCGGGATCAGGTGTTTGCGCTTGGAGTGTTTTGGGGCCACAAACAAAATCTTGTTTAGGTCCACCAAAGTCCTATGGCCGGCCCTGCTTCACAGGGCTCACTAACTGATTCCCAGTTTACTTCTCTCCTGTCTGAGGGGTTTTATCTGATTCTTTAGGCTTTTGACAAATTCAGTCATGCTTATGTGATCACTGAAGGTCTGTGATATGAGAGTGTGAAAGTCTTGGGTGTTGACAGCCGAGTGGAGACATGAGCTAGAGTGAGCTGCTGCAATATACTCTACATTTAAGATGAATTGTTAAACATTACTGTCACAGGGAAGACAAATCACTTGTGGCAGGTTTACACTTCTTCACTATCTATATCTATATACGCTATCTATCTATCTATCTATCTATCTATCTATCTATCTATCTATCTATCTATCTATCTATCTATCTATCTATCTATACATATATCTATTCATTATCTCAACGAATTCCCGTATGCTGAACAGGTGAGCAGCAGCAGCAGCAGCAGAGGCGACAGTTTTTGAGTGAAGGCAGATGAAGTGTTGGTCCAGCCCATCATCCTCCCTCCTCCCTCCTCCTCCTCCTCCTCCTCCACCTCCTCCTCAGCCGCAGAAGCAGCAGCAGCAGCGGGATCGCAAGATGGTAGCAGCGCACACTTCTTCACATTCGTCGGAATCCGCCGAGTGGATCATTTGTCTGGATAAGAGGTAATGCATTTACACATCAAGTCAATGTCACTGTGTTGAGACGGGTGTGTGAGCGACGGATTGATTGGATATTGACGTTTTTTTTCTTCCCCCGACCACCAGCGCTCGGGCGTTGTGTTCAACACCTGTACAAAAACATTGATGTCGACTTAATACTTTTGATTTCCCAGCTGGATTGAGACTCACTACTTTCCGAGGGCGTCATGTGTGAATTATAGCCTTCATATCGGGTTCATATACCAGCGTTTTGACCAGCGTTACCTTATTGCTGCTGCTACCTGAGGGTTTAAAACATTATTAGTTTGCACAACTGAAGCTCAGGGCATGGCCAAGCTCAATGTTGGGGCAACGTTCAGAACAAGGCAGGTTACCTGTTTATTTGCATTTATTTGACTGCATTCATCACTTGTCAATGAAATCTAACCTCCACATATCTCAGTTATTATATTTAGAGTGATCATTGTTAATATACAGTAGGAATAAGGTGACGATTTATTCCCAAAGCTGCTCTGATGAACACAACAGTCATGCAGATTACACATGGAAAAACATGGACATGAAAAGAAAGTTTCAAAATGATGTGTAGATACATTTTCCCCGAAATTAACCTCTGTGCAAAATGCTATGTTGGACATTATGTATGATAATTCAACGTGAAAGTGTTTTTGTGGATACTGCGTGAGAGGTTTAAATGAAATGTATCATTAAGGCATAATACACTATTTTGAGTTATCTTACAACCTTGACCTGTTGATTGCTAATTTATATTCAGACTAAATTCGGCCATGAATCACTGTAGAGCAGTTGTCAAATAGCTGACACTAATGTATGCACACCTGTCTGAAGATCCATTAAACCAACAAGCAGATTCTGACATGACCAGCCTCAGACACTGAAAAGGGAACATTTGATTTCAGACATTTATGAATCATCGTCCCTTTGAGTCACCACTGACAGATGCAGATGTCTATCATGGCAAAGAACTAGAGTGTGTGTGTGTGTGTGTAATTTAGTACAAAATTATGTAAATTATGTGACATTGTGTATAAATTTCATACTGTGAATCCACAGTATGAAAGTATGACTCTGGTGTCAAGGTAACAGTACAGTGTGCGTCAGACGAGAGGGATACTGTATGTAACTCAAATGTAAATGGGCCACTTTAGACACGGAGGATGAAGAGGGAGAGAACGAGGGGTGCATCACAGACTGAGGTCCAAAGTCCATCATCTACAAACGGCAAAGTGACGCAGTGTTTGCCAGATGTGTTTACACAGCAATATCCTCTGGCTAATTACAGGTTTCTGGCTTCTTAGCAGGTTGCACTTGTGCTTGACCTTATCAATATGTTGCTATACAGTATCTTATGAAAATGTATATTTCAGAGCTTCCTGTATGTGGAAACACTTCCTCTGAAAACTTTCTTCACATTATGGTATATATGAAATGAGTGAACACAAAGACTGTGGGTGTCTTTTGTATTATTACATTTGAATAAAGAGCTTGGCAGATGCAGAAATGAACAATACCCCTGTATCTTTCAGTGCAAGTGAATATTCATCATTGTTTGTTTTAGCATTGTATCAAGCTTCCTAAGGATGAAAACAGTCTGTCCTCGCTCGGACTCTACATCAGCAGTTTTTGAAAGGTTTTTTTTGTTGTTGTTGACTTGGCTGGTGTCCAAATAGACACCTTGGCTTCATATTTGAAACTCAAGCTCCCACACACATCTCTCTCTCTCTCTCTCCCTCTCTCTTTCTCTCTCTTGCCTCCCTGTCCTCACTGTGCAGTGTGTGTTTGATAAAGTACACAGGCGCTGAAATAATGGAGAGTAGACTTGACCCTTCACTTCAGAAACGATTTGGCAGTAGGCAAGGGGCTCTCATACATAACATGTGCAGGTGCGATAATACAGTCTTATCAGGAAGTGCACAGTATGGCGATAACGTTGTGTGACTACAGTAAGTTAAAAGCTTTCCAGAGAATTCATGATGAGGAGTCGCGCTTGCAAGCTGTTACTCAGTGTAAACACTTTTATTGTACTGAGATAGAGCAGATAATATACCACAATATACTGATTTCAATGCTACATTAAGCCATAGTATTCTTGCCAGTGGTGAAACAAAACTTTGTTTCCCTTTTTGAATTATTAATACTGTTTGGCTTCACTTGTTTAAAGGCTGGATGTGAATCCAAAGTTGATGTAAGCTGCAGTGCAACCACCCACATGTTACATCAGAGGGCCTGGATTCAGTGTAACTAATGTGGGGCAGTTTGATACAGGAGGCACTGGAGGGGACAGAGGGATAAAGCACACACTGTGATGATGTGAATGTGATCAGCACTTTCTGCTACCATGTAAGTCACGGACACTGTTAGAGCTCAAAGTGATAAAGAACAGTGAATAGTAACAGCACTGTGTGTTCACTTAATCATTAAACTAAAAGAAATTCTATGCTTTATAATCTTTTTTTTTTTCTGATGAGCCAGTGGAAACAAACACTGAATTGTCTGTTGCTAAATCAGAAATCTTTTCAATTTAGTAAAAGCACTTCAGAAAATGAATCTTACACTGTGTGTCTTTTCGTAGCAAAAAGCTCTTATTGATGATCAGTTTTTAAATTGATCTAGTTTTAATTAAATCTTTAGACCTCCCAGAGCTGCCCGCTCTCATCTGTGGACTAATGGATAGAATTTGTTTGATATAGTGTGCAATTTCAGACTTGTAAATACTGCCATGTCAATGTCACAATTACAAGTGGAAAACTTTGACTTTTTAAAGCTCCAATTAAGTCCCTGCCTTTGAACCCATCTTTAATGGATGTGGTGTTAAATTTTCATTGCACAGTACGAACTCTGTGATACAACTGCTACAACATACCTAATATATATAACATACAGTGTTTGACATGAACTACACGACAGTGTCGTGGAGTGTCACATCCCAGTTGCAGTCACTCTGCGTGGGCTAACCATATATAGTATCTGTTATTAAACCAGACCGATGGACGTGGCCTCCGAGACTGGTTTGGGTCTGACTCTGCCTAACTGCGGTAGGTAATGTGTAATGGTAACTGTGGCGTAGTTGAATAACTTGGGCAAGTATGTGCTTCTGTTAGCATCTTTAGCACAGGTGTAGGCTAACTAGCGAATTAACTAGCTAAGCTAACAAGCAAGCAACAAGTCACCGGCATGGATGTATAAAGAGAACAGGTAGCCACGGTGACAACACTGACTGTTTACTGCTAACGTAAACCAAATAAGAGGAAGATGTGACTCACCTCAACAACACCAGGACACATTTCGGTTAGTCAGTTTATAGCAGCACAACCATGTTATCGGTCTGATGTCTGATATGCGTGAAAACAGTCCTCCATACCACAAACTAACTAGCTAGTAGGTTTTTCAGTGAGCCGCTACACAACTGTAAGTCAAAGTGGCATTAATTATGTGCAATTTAAAGCGTTAATAAAAATGTAAATGTGTGAGATTAAAAAAAAAAAAAAAAAGACTCTCGGCAGGGTTTCAAAGTAAAATACATATTTTTTCTAGACTGTACTCATGTTTATTTATGTTGCAAACTTGAAGCACAGGAACAAGTAGAGATTGAGTGTAAAAGACTAATTAATGGTGACATACTGGGGTCGTTGTCGTTGCTATTGTTGTTGTCGTTCTTCCTTTGTGTGTTTGCATTTTATGGCGTTTTTAGTACTTCTGTGATGGCTTCATTTTTCAGCTCTGGCAAGAGACTCGTTCACGTTTACTATTTATTGTTTTTTCTTCCTGTTTCCCAGACCAGCAGAGCGCTCTGGAGAAGATGTTGACATCATTCTTGCTCGTCTGAAAAATGTGAAGGCCTTCGAAAGATTCCACCCCAGGTTGCTGCAGCAGATTTGCCTGTGTGGATTTTATGAGTGCTTGGAGAGAGGCATTACCTGTAGGTCACAGCACAAATTCTGAATACGGTCTCATGTCTGACTGCAAAATAGTCCATTAGAAAGTGTAAATAACAATGTTCCTCTTAATCAGCTGTTGATTTATTCAAACTGTGCTGTGTTTTTCAGTGTATCGCCAAGGAGACATTGGCACCAGCTGGTATGCCGTCCTCTCTGGCTCACTGGATGTTAAAGTATCTGAGACGTCAAGTTATCAGGTACTACTCATATGATTTAACAAGCATATGATACCCCAGTTTAAACTGAAATATGGCAAAACAAATTAGATGTAAAGATGAAAAGGTTTTCTTCTTCTGGCTAGGCCATTAGCATATCACATATGAACACATTTATCTTTTTTTCAAAACTTTAATGTATGTATGCACCAACTCCCTGCATCTTTCTGTGCAGACTCAAATTTATTTTAATAGTAAACCCCCACTTGAAATTTTTGCAGTGCAATCCATTGCAAATGAATCCATATCCAAGCGTGTTTGGAGTGTGGGTTGTACTTGTTAGACTCAGGGACATTGCTGAATATTTCTTAATACAGCACCTTTGTCTGCCTCACTTTGTCTGGGAGCTGATTAGGGTAATTTCTCTACAGACTGAAGTGTGTGTGCCTATATAACTCAAGTGTTCAGGTGATTGCTTCTAACCATCGAGAGTGATCTGATCAATGCAGAGCACTGCTTCTTAAGTGCAGTGGACAATAGCATTATTTTTTGAAGAATAAGGACATTACATTAGCACAGCATGGAACTGTGTTCTTTTTTCTTGATGTTTTATTATAATGAAGGGATGATTCACCTAGGGCACTATCTCTCCATATCTGTTTCTGTTATAGGATGCTGTTACTATATGCACACTGGGGGCTGGTACAGCGTTTGGAGAGTCGATCCTTGATAACACCCCCCGACATGCCACCATTGTTACACGGGAGATCAGTGAACTCCTACGCATTGAACAGAGGGAGTTCAGGTCTCTGTGGGAGGTGAGTACCATTGTCTGCTTCATATGTAAATGTGTCAGACCACAGGAATTCTTTGGCTACGTTACAGATGGTGACACATTTGAGAGATAAACTCAAGGCAAGTGGATATATCAGAAAAACTGAAAAGGTAATGAGCCATGTCACTGATGTATTTACTGTCATCTGTTTTGTTTCTTTTTACTCAGACGACTAAGCTTAGAGACCTGACATAAGTCTTTAACACAAAAAATGCAAAAGATTAATTTAACTACATTTTCTGAAATGAAACTAGCCTGGCTCCAGACGTCTGAGTCCCCGCTGGCTCGTCCTTTTTTTATTGATTCAATTCATCAGGAGGGACCACAATTTAGCTTTATTATGAGGCCACTAAGAAGCAGAAATCTGAGAATCTGTAGAAAAATCCAAGATAACATTGCAATATTTCTTTCAGTGCAGTGCTAAGCAGCAGAGTGGGTCGCTTAAAGACTGTGCAGATTATTATACATTTATCCTTGAATAATTTCATCTACCGTGGAGGAGTCTGTTGTAAGCCAGGGAACAGCAACCTGTCTTAGTCTTGAAAATGACATGCTGAATGTGAAAACTGTGACGAATTGAGATGAGCACAAGCCAGAGCGTAGGTGGTGTAGCGTCAAGGTGGCATGTTGTTTAGTAGACTGAGGATTATGAATTTATTGTTTGTCCTCCCTGCAGGAACAATGGGAGCTGCACACTTTTTATATTGTAATGTTCTGCTCCCAAGTTCGTATGGAGGCCGTCCAAGAGTATTTCTTTTATTGGGGTGTAGGAGACTTACAAGTGTTTCACCACTAGATGGAAGCACAGTGCTGAGGAGAAACAGAGTCTCCCTGTTTTTTTATGTTTATTGATGTCTTTATTGGATTCATTATTTCAGAAGTTACAGAACCGTTACTTTCGTAGCAAATATGAAGTATACCACACTGTCTGCAAGAGTATGCATGAGTTGTCTCAAGATGCAGAGATACATCATTGTGCATGGACAAATTAAAGTAGGTCCTTTCCTTTATCCCTCTGCTGCTCACATTGGTTAGTAGATGTCACACTGTGCAGAGTCCCGTCTCCTCTCCCAGCTCCCCCTGTGTACTGGGCTGGTTTCCTGAGAGACACAGCCCATTTCCTCTGGGACTGAAGGGCACCGCACAAGCGTGTTAAATTATGATCTGTGCGTCTGTGTCCGTGCACTGGCCAGCTGCAGTGTGACGAGATACTTAATCCTGCTGGCTGGATGTGTGTTCAGGATCACGTGGAAATACTACTGCGTTACACATTTCACCTCTGCCCCGGGGCAACCTCTTCACCAAGGTTTGTTCCAATTGAAATTTTACGGCTTCTGATTCTGGTGCCCAGATTGTTGTATGTTGTCCTCAGATCTCTGTGGATTTGCTTGTTATGTAATATAATGATACCATGTAAAGTGACTGTTTTGAGATGTAGTTTGATGCATTGGAAAGTACTTGGCAGGGTTACATTTTTCTCTGCTGTGAAGGTACAAGGAAGCAAAGTCATCTCTGAATGACAAATTTTAACTGGTCCAGCACTCATATATTGGCTCAACATTGTTTTATTTTCAGTTAGCCTGGATAGCACTGGTTAAATAATTTATTGTCATTGACATCTTTTCCAACTCACTCGCTTAAGGAACAAAATTAAACTGGAGAGTCGTGTTTCTGAAGGTGTTATCACCACTCTTTTGTCTCAGAGCTTCTATTCTCTTAAAAAAATGTTTCATTTATAGCTTCTTCATTTTGATATGTGAGCACCATGGCAACATGGTAACATCTGGTGCAAAGTGGATTTTGTAGTAAAATAGGAATGATATTGTGTCTATTCTTTAAACATTTAAAATTAATAATATTTGCGTTTTCGTTATTTTTCCTTTTCCTTTTTTTACAAGGGAGAAGAGAAAGTCTATATGTAATTTTGATTTATGTAATTTTCAAACTATATAAGTATGTAAAAAATGTCACAAACACGTCATTATTCCAAGTTGAGAGCTTTTATATGTCTTTAAACAAGTCTGGAGGGGATCTTTAATGATTCCTCTTTCAAGATTTTTGCATCACTCCAGTGGCACATGCAGTTCAGGTTGACTTACAGGTTGTCCAAATGAGATATTCACCATATTTGCCCTCAGTTGTGTTTCCAGATGTACTTCAGCCAAAAACCATGACAAAGGGTTACAGCATTAGCATCAATACATGGATCCTCTGTTGTTAGAGGTAATGAGCCGCCTTTGTCTCACAGGGCAACAAAACAGTGACTGAAGGTCTATTGAGTAAAAACTCAGCACATTGCAGATAATCTTTACACTCGCTTCTGGTATTTTGCAATTTGTTCTTCTTGCAACACTTTTGCCAAATTATTCTGCCTGGTAATTTTGCTTATTTATTCCTCTCAGTTTTACTGCAATGCAGAGAAAATAATGATGTTCTGTTTTGTTAGTGGTGGCATCAGATTTAAGATTGTGGTTAACAAACTGCCACCAGCTACCCGGGGCACTGCCCTCCTCTTGCATGGTTTTCTGGCTATGTAAATAAATGAAATTCAGCTACTTCACACATGCTTTATTAAAGTTGAAGTACATTTTGTGATGCACAGGACCACTTAGCTGTGTGAAATCAGTATTCTCATCTCTTACAGCCCTGAAAACCAGGGTGAACAGAGACATTTTCCTTTCGGCCAGCTGATATGGAGAGAGACAGTAAAGGAGTGATGTTAAGGGGAAGGTACCACTTACCCTGCTTTGCGCAAGAGTAAGCCTGAGGAAACAAACTTATGCACCACCTCTTCCCACGCAGATCTGTCCTCCTGCCTGTGGCCTAACACTTTTACGAACCATGCCAGAGAGAGCACAGCTTTGCCCTAATGAACCAAAGGATATTATTTTTTATTCATGGCTGTCCATGTCAATTATTCAGCGTATATCTTTCTCCTGGATTCTCCTGAAGTAAATCGGTTTGTAAATGTGTTTGTGTGCTGTACATAGACCTAATACATATTTTTGTTTTAGTTTTTCTTGCATGTGACTGTGGCATATGACAAGTGCACATACAGAGGACTCTCTGCCTGCATGAGTGGCCCATGGACACCACTCATGCATGCAACTTTAATATGTATTTTCTTGCGCTGCTGACTGCTGTAGTCACTATGTTAAGGGCTTTCATGCAGCTTTGCACGTGACAGACGCTGGATTTTGTTACTGGGAATATATAGCAGGGTGCTTGTTTGTTTAATATAGCTGACATGAGCCAAGCTCAGCACGCACACACACACACACAGACACGCACACAGGCACACTGACTGCAGCTTAGATGGCTTGATCATCAATTTGGTCTTCACTTTGTTTCCTGCTTCCGATGGCCACTGTGTTTGAAAAAACACAACTGTATTTTGTGATTGTAAGGTTGTAAGTCATGTGAGCATGAATGTGGCCTAGCCCTTTGTTGCACATCACAGGAGGACAGTTGGGATCCGCACTTCACATGTTTGAAGAAACAATGCACTACACCTTTTTCAGGGTTGTATGTATTCTGCATGTGTGTTTAGCCTTGCAGAATATCTGTTGGGGGGCTGAGCAGAGAGTGTGTGTGTGTGTGGGGGGGGGTTGTGTGTGTGTCACTATTATCAGTCCATAGAAGCAGCCTGGGAAGCTGATGAACAGGAAGTGGCAGGGACGCAGCATGCCCTCTGGTGTCTGAGGATTGGGTGGAGGGGGTTGGAAAAACAAGGCCACATGAATTCTCTGCCTGTTCAACATCCAAGTACAATGTCACATCCAGAGTCCCTCCAAGTGTACAGCGGATATGTGCATGCGAAGAACAGGAAGATTGTATCAAAAACATTTGTTTTATTCCCTTATCTCTGTTCACACAGTCGTTACATCATCAAAAGCCTGCAATCTGAACTGTAACCTGTGAAATGACAGGAATATATTTTACTCGGATAAAATCAGCAGCTGGCATTCCTGGTTATTGGTATTCGTTAATTTTTAGTCATGGCTCTGTGTGGGAATGTTGATCTCATTGTCTCTACTGTAGATTGACATGACATTTTGTACACACATTCATGGTCCCCAGAGGATGAAGTCTACTGTTTGATGATCCAACAACCTCTCCTCTACTGCCACCATGAGGTTTACATTTGTGATTCAGAGTGAAAATCTTCAGTGGCTGTTAGATTGATAACAATCCCAAACTAAAGGAGGATTAAATAGAGATTTCCTTGTTGGCAGATTACATTTTAGAACTGTCCAATATTTTTATGTATTTATCTACTTTTATCTGTTCAACAATTTGAGTTTCTTAAAATGAACATCATGTTTGCATGGTGATAGACTTGTGTTTTTAAGCCAAACTGCTTTCACAGGATTTATTTAAGATTTTATTCTGGCTCAAAAAAGAGCAACACTTTTAAGTGGGTCTGGAAAAAAAGAGACTTTCAAAGACTTTGTTTGAACCTGAATCTTCCAGTTAAACCACATCATCAGTTACATCAGTTTCAATTTTCAAATCAGATTTGTGAATGACATGAGGAAGGAAGATGAAATACGTTCTTCTGTCCAGTACCACAGGTTACTGCTGTCCCTCATAAAGACGTTCAAAATATAATTTAGCTGAGTCTTAAACTGGCGCCTGTTCAGTACAAACCCTTATTCCAACAAATTCAGAGTGATGACATAAGCCAAATATAAAACAAGACTTTTACAATCTCATGTTTTTTCCTGGAATTGTGAACGCTAATCTGTTTTGGTGTGATCTGTCAGTCGGGAGAGTAAAGTGACAAAGCCTCCTACTGTTTTTTTTTGTGTTTGTTTCTGCCCCATCTCTCTGTGTCTTAGTCACCTCTCCAGGTTACTTCCATATGTTTGGACTGTGTTTTCATCTCTTGATATTAAAGGGGACATACCATGGAAATATCACTTGAAGGCTCTTTAACATATATTTGGGTGTTTGTCTCGCCCAAATGTGAGCATTGACAAAATAATCTGTAATTTGCTCCCTAGATTGAAATCCATTCGGTTGTCTGACAATGATGCCATTACTTTTCGAATTTGCATAATACCACCCCTACCTGTAAGTACCGGTACTGGCAGAACGGGTGGGGCGGGGCTAGCAGTGGTTCATTTGCATTTAAAGGGACAGGGCACTGAAAGCAGCCATTCTGAACAGACACCTGGGAACTATTTTAATTTGTGGAAAAGGGGCATAATATGTCTCCTTTAAAAATGAGGATGGAATAAAAAATGAAGAGGACAAGAAAAGAAATAAAGACATTTTAATAAAATAATTGCCAAATGCAATGTGCAGGTTAGATTATATCAGATAATGCTGATGATGATTAGAAATAATAACCAATATTGTCTAAATTAAAGCTTTAAAATAATACCAATGTGTGATGTATAAGACAGACAAGGCTATAAGGCAGAAATCAAATTGATTGAAATTACATGTTTGTAAAAATTCCTTAACAAATGTACCGTTGATCATATAAGGATGTTATACTTTTGATAAACGCTTTTGACTAATTTCTTAGTGGGAAAATGCTCAGGGAGGTCAATGCAGCTGTCTTGTGTCTTTGCTTAATGACAAGGTTACTGATATGACACCATCTGGTCTCTGTCCTTGAGAGTCAGTGGCTCAGTGATTGGAGCAGGATACTGGATCATACTGTCTGTATATCTGAGGGCAGGGACTGGACAGTTCTGTTGGTACTTCCACCAAGGACAGGGTCTCCCTGAAGAGTTGTAAGATGATGAAAGCAGAAGAGACATTTTTGCAATATTTTTTAACATCTCTGCTTATTGATCAGTCAATACAGAAAAAGAAAGAGATACAGGGAGAGAGAGAAAGAGAGATAGAGGGAGAGAGAGAGAGAGAGAGAGAGTTTGAGCATGCTCTCCTGTGTGCTCACCAACTCGAGTTGAGTAATCACCTAGCAACTGCTGCTCAGAAGAAGTGAGCAGCTGACTGGCACTCTGCTGGTCTGAGGCAGTGCTCGCTCAGCTCTCACAGTGGTGTGTGCAGGCTGTGGGTACGCTACTGGATCATGTTGGACCATGCTAAGTATGACTAGTGTGACACACTGGGAATCTTAAAAGTGGATTTACATGCCTGGATTAAGAGAGCGTGGAGGACCTATGTGATTAACAGCCATAGTGAGCTGCATGGGACACGGCTATCATCTTTAGGTAATCTTTCTTAAACTTTTGGAAATTTGCATTTGATTCATGAGAAATAGTGTGTGAGATTTGGGGCAAGTAAAAATATTTCTGGATTTAAATTCCTGCAGAATTGTACTCACTAATGATGCAAAACTACCTGGACATTTGGGCTATGTGATTAAAATTTCAAAATGTTAGAGTTTTAGTTTTAGCAAAAAAAGGGAAATTTGTTGAATCTATTTTATAACTTTCTGTTTTTGGAGGAATTCTAATATTTAAGAAGATGAATTTCCTTCCTCAGTTATTTTTGCAAGTGGTCTGGATTTGTGACACAGTTTAAAATAATTATTGAATGCTTTGAGGACAGTTTGCACCATGTCACTTATGTAATCCGGGGTGAACACAAGAGTTCATTCATGCACATTGATGCCCACAATAGCATAATGTGCTCAAGCATGAAAGAATGAGGATGAGCTTGAGCTGAAAATGCACTGATATGAGATGGTTAATGTCTTCGCTGTGATGTTATGACAGAGATAAGACTGAGTTTATCTGTGGATTCCTGATCCTTGTGATTCTGAACTTAAAAAAAAAAGATTCAAAATCTCCCCTCCACACTACAACAGGTATTAATCTGGTTTAACTAAGGAGTCTCTGAGGCATAATTGAAACTCTTCAGCTTTTTGTATCATAAAGTTGCATTAAATGTCAACAAATGCAGATTTTGCATCAATTTCAAAAACAGGAAGTAATATGTTGTCAAATAGTGAATGTTGGGATTTTGTTAAAGCTGTTGTCTGCTTGATGATTGATTTTATATTAGAATAAAACTATCATGGGGGATATTTTAAACTCAAGTTTAAGACCATAGATCTGTTGAATGTGAGTTTTTATTCCTAGTGCCTTGATGTCATTGGTTTTGGACTGCTAATACTACCTCTCTTGTTGTTTCACTTTAAACAACTTCAGTTTAACATCTCTCACACCCTCAGTAAATTCCCTTGAATTATGATTATAATAATAATATATTTGTAATAATTTGTTGGAGGTATATTCAGAGACTGTAACCTCTCTGACTAAACCACTGTGCTCTTCAGATTATCTGACTCAGTAGAAAACCCCTTAAGGTCTTTCTCAGTAAACAATTTGCACCATGGAAATTTTGTGCTAAGATGTTAGTGAGTCCCAGCAGTGCTTTTTTCTGACTCTTGACTGCTTTTTTGTCAATAAATGCTGGCGTGTCATAACAATTTAGCAATGCCAAAAAACTCCTAAAAAGCAATGTACTGCTCTGCCTTCCCTCTACAATTTGAGATAAGGGATGATAAGGAAATCTCTGTCAGGATTATGATCATAAAGTGACAAACAATAGGGAAGTAACTGCACAAATCACACACAATGGCTGTTTTATTGTGACATTAAGTATTGTTATCTTATTTTCCAGGAAACATTGCAATTGCGTTTAATCTTTGATGCCTTCATAAACAAAATTGTTAAGTCAGTAGTCAAATTAAGTCAGTTTTTATCTATTTACTATAGTTGGGGAAACTCTGCAGTGTTATCTCTATATCTGAACTGATTTTAATGCTCAAATAATCTGTTGGGATTAAATGATAAAGAGCAATGGATAATAGAACTGATTTAAAGGAGTTTGAGTTTGACATTTGTGAAATTTATGCTCATTTGCTCTCTTTCTTTTGATTAGATGAGAGGGTGTTGATCTATTAAGTCAGCTGTCACATTGAGCAAAGCATCATTTTAATCCCAGGGGTTCAGGTGCACATGTACTCAATTTACCCAATTTATTATAGGTTAAGTAACAATGAAGTTAAAGCACATGCTTTAAATCCATTGATTTAAGACTGGGGAGTGTCATATTTGATAAATCTCAATATTTTAGTATCATAAACACAACAAACTCATATTACAGGGATCTCCGGTAGCAGAAATAATAGTCTCCTTTTTTTAAATATATATATATTTCAAAACATAACATTCATAAACATAATAATAATAAAGATTAAATTGCAAGATATCAGAGCACCAATCTATTTATATACAAATGACCTAAATGAGTTATCAATTACTGGTTGATTTTCTGTCAAATGACTAATCAGTTAATGGTTTTTAAGTCTAGACAAAAAAAAATGTCTAATCTAAGATAGACATTTAAGATAAAAAATGATAATTTACAAGCAAGGGTAAAATTGACACCTGTAAAGAGTGTGGCCAACAGGGAGTTGGGGGATGTAGAACAGGTGCACAATGCATCCTAAGAAGAAAAAGACATCATCACATGACAAGATAGACACAGAGTGCTTTTAACACACCTGACAACAGTCCTGATCTTCCTCTAAAACAACATCCCCACCCTGCAGAGCAGATCCAACCCTTCAGGGAGCTGGGCTTTATTAGCTCAGTGGGTTTAGGTTAATTTGTTCGTGTGCGGTTCAGTTTAAGTGCTCCTCCCTAATCCTAAATCCTTTAAGTGTTGATAAATACAGATAGGCTGGTTGAAGTGACTCCCTTCGCCTGCGCTGATTAAATTTTAAAAATTAATTTGTTGTTTGCGTGTACAAATACCTCTCTGCATGATTTTCATAATATGAATATGGTGTTGACTTAAATCTAGGAAGGAAATCAGCTCTAATTTTAGGGTAGGCACATGGCACAATGTTTCTAAAAGCTGAGGTCACCAAGACATTTCCAAACTACTACATAATTGAGGGGGAAAAGCTGTGTGCCCCAGGAGGGTTGCTAAAGTGATTAACTGACTTCAGAGGGTAGAATTGAATTTAAAACATGACCTCTGAGAGTACATTACCGTCCAGGAACAAATGGCTCGAGAGTTCTAGCTTTCATTCAGTCTCCTCTGACCAGGAGATATGAAAGCGGAGAGAACGGGCCACTTACTAAGTGGTCTTCAATCAGTTTCTTATTGACCCAGAACACAGCTTCTGTCGCACGTAATCGGTTTAGGTTAGTTCTTAAACAATTTGTCGTGTAAGCCTGGCTTAAGATAATTTTGTGGTAAAAGGCAGAACTTAAAGATCAGACAATTTTTAGGTTTTAAACATGACAAAGAGAGGGGGGAAAGAAAACAACAACAACAACAAAAACTACATGTGTTTTCCGTTTGTAAATGGCTGGCTTTTTTGTTATCTACACTTAAGAGGTATTTACATTTAAAATACTAGAGTGAGGCAGTGTTGAGAATACAGTGTTAAAGAAACAGAACTTAAATCATTTATATAGCAGGTAAATCCCATTTTAAAAAGCAGATAACAGGGAATAAATTATGATTTAAATGATTTAGATGATGTTGAATTTCCAGGACAAGACACTACACTTTGGTTTTTTACTTGGAGGATAGTTCCACATTGACAATGATGTGTACTCTCTCCCACTGCAGTCTAGTTCCACTTCCCCACCTGCACAAGGTGCATGATGTGACATTTCCTTATGGCTATGGCTGGATTGACCTCTTTGCGCACCAGTTTCATGAACAAAAACATGACATTTATATGGATGCATGATGTTCATTACATAACATGTGTGATGCTGTGGGGGGACAGTGATAGCATAAGACACACAACAGTTGTACTGGCATGCTCTGTTCTGTGGCTCTCTGTGTCTTGTACAGCATGAAGGAGTAACCACTTTTTGACAAGTTGAAATATGTAACTTGAGTGACTGGGAAAAAGAAAGACATTAAACATTTTCAAACAAGTATTCAAAACTGAAATTGAGAATAAGAATGGAGCCAGGGTTATATTTAATGTACAGCAAATGTGTTCATGTTTTTTTAAACTAAGCTGTATTATCTTCACATTTTCAGCTTTCAGAGTGAATCATAAAAAACACTCCTCTGGTATTTTCCTCTCCCTGTGATTATTTCTCACTGAACCCTGCTTACATGCGCGTGTCTGGACTAATGAGGATGAAAATTAAATATCAGCAAACACCCCAAACTCTCGATGACTTTCTCCTTGTCCACACATCCTGGAGGCAAAGGATGACACAAGAGTTCTTGTTTCTCATGGCAAGAGACAGAAGGGAAATAACATGCAGCAATGACTCCCATCCAGAACCAAACCACAGACGTTTTCTTTTTCATAGTATGTGTTTCTGCATCATTCAAGTTGACAGATTTATCTGCCAGTTAAAGTATACCTCTTGTGGGCAAAAATCATCTTGTACATTAAGGAGTATAGTAATCATATCAGGATCTTTACTGGGATGCAAACCTTGAACCTCACTCTACTCTGTTCAAGTCTTAAAGTCTCGAGGCTAGTTTTTTGCAGGTGGATCGTCTGATATCATATGACATGATGTGAAAATGCTGCATTAAAAGATGATATATTACATTTCAGCAACAGTAATGCTAGCCGTATGGTTTTAACAGGATGGGATGAAATTAAATATTGTAAAATATTATGTATCCTGTTGAATTCTGTGTTTCCTCAGGTGCCACCAGGATGACATTTGTTCTTATTTTGAAATGTCCCATGTCTGGGCATAATGTTGAAACAAATCCCTGCTTTACTAATAACTTTCACATCAGCCACAGCTATCAGTACATAGACACTTTGTTTATATGTTGGTTTACTTCACAGAATTTGTATGATCGATGTTCTCTGTTCAGCTGTTACTGCCTACGATTGATTAATTCTGGTATTTTTTTATTTTTATAGAAATATCATCAGTGCATGGCAGGACTCCTCGCCCCACCCTATGGTGTGATGGAAAGTGGCTGCAGTGCTGAGAGTAAGTAGCCCTGCATCTCTCTTTAGACTCACATCACAGTTATAGTTAACACAGGATGGGCTGTTTGTTGATTTGAAATACTTAATTAAATTCAGTTTGATTCTAGTCGGACATCAAAGCATCATTCAACAGTAAAATACCACTGTGTAGTCGCCTGTGCAAATTCATCTTGAATTTGTTTGTGGGTTTTGTCTCTCTTTTTTTTGACAATTCAATTTGACTCAGAAGATGGGTGTAATAAGGAGAAGACAGTCTGTAACCACAATTTTACACAAGCAAGTACAAAGAACAATGAGACTGAATTGATGGTGAAAAGTCAGCAAGATAAACTAATTAAAAATCCATCAAGCCTAATCACTGCCATCACAATGTTATGTAATGGCAAACGAATGTGTGTTACTAACACTACATGAATAAATCCTGCTAGTTTGTAACACTTCTTTTTCATCATTTTATATTTCTCAAGCAGTTTAATTTAACATAGTTTCTTATTTTGTACAATATAAAATAATATTTTTATTTTCATTTTTTTCTGTTGCAAGGTAACTTTTTACATATTGACTCTGACAGAGCACTAAACTTGCTTCAGAGTCATGTACCATAAACATGATGAACAACAGAGTCCAGAGCCTGATGGCTTACTGGCACTGAGATTAACTGTGTGGTGTGTGGCATTTTTATGAAAAGTTCATAAATGGTGGATGGATTTTGAAAGAAATATTTCTCTATTTTTATGTTCCCAACAAATATGTTTTTTGCTAAGTGACAATCTGGACCCCCACTCATTTTAAACATAGATTTAAATTAACCACTGTAGTGCCTGCATTTTAAAAATGAATATGTTTGCTTTAATATTCACTGTTTCATGCTTTGGAGCACTATTGTAGAAGCAGAGCTCTGAGTGTTTTTCTAACATGCAGTACAATACTTGAGGGATTTACAGTACTGCGCTCTATGCATGAATTAACTAAGACAGAAGTCACATAAGCATCAAGCAGCTGGAGGCTGATGCACTCTCCTGTACACAACATGCACAGCTGCTCTGTGGATTTTGTAACTGTAGTGGCCGACTCACATGAATTAAACATGTTTTAAATAGTTTTCTTTGCTAGAACACACTCTGCTTTCACAGCACTTTGGTGTTAACAGGTGGATGCTTTTAAAGTCAGCGTTGTTTCATTCACTCCTGTCATACATTCAGCACAACTCTTCCTGGGCCTTTTAATACCACCTTTTAATACTTGAGCCCACCGTTTTGTCACATGTTATCAACTGCAATGAACAAATTATTTGTCAGCCCTGAAATGTCCAGATGAAAAGTGCTTTTCTTCCTCAGGAAATTAAACTTCAGATTTTTATCCGGGGCTGGAGGCAGTATGTGTTTGGGTGGTCCATCCCTCTGTCTGTCCATTGTATTCCTTCCAGGAATTTCTTTACATTTGTAACAAACATTCACTTGTATTCAAGGATTAAGTGATTTATATTTTGATTGTTTCAGGTCAAAGTTCAAAGTTAATGTGACCTCACAACCATGTGAAGGTGATATATCAAGAAAACCCAGAAAGAATTTCATTACACCTGACACAAACATTCACTTGACACACATATTGGGCTATAAAGTATGTTGAGATTTTTTTCATCCAGTTGGTCAAAGTTCAACTTCACTGTGACATCACATTCTGCAAAACACCTCTTATTCACTACTGTAACTACTATAACTCATTTTGTCCTGCAACTTGTCTGAATGGCAGACATACAACCATGCTCTTACCTAATTTAATCTTAACCTCCTTAACATGCATTGTGTACACTACACACGAGTTGATGTGACACTTAAATTACTGAAATTATGTCACATGGTCCAGCATGACAGCTTCATGTACAGAATGACAGGCAGCTGTCTTCACTTGTCAAAGCATCAACAAACAAAAATCTATACAGACCTGTATCATATAAACAGAAATACATTCTAAGAGGATGGCCGACAGCAAAATAAAAATAAAAATATAACCCAACAGCCAAAGAAAAACATGTCCTCCAGTGAAAAGAATTAACAGCCCCTTAAAACATATGGGTCTTCTGTTACATAGGTTCCTTGGTGGTGGTTTTCAAGCTGACCATTAGTATTTTATGTTCAGCTGCTGCCTGCATTAGAACAGCGCTATTTGCTAGTGCCCACTAAAATACATGTAACATGGTTGTAAAAGTGAATGATTTGCGTGTTTCCTGACGTGCCTGGTCACTTGACTAGTCTGTTTAGTTGACCAAAGCTACTTGTTGTGTGTAGTCTTGGTTTAGGATTATGCCTAGTATGTCTGACTTTCTTCCCGTGAACATAAATAATTCTGATATTAATAAACTTCACCCAGCTTGAGAAAAAAATACGTATCCTGCATTGGATTGTTGTTCATATTAGCCATATTATATTGGTTATAAAAATGAAACCTGTTTTTCAATTTGACAACTTTTGCATTTCAATCACGTGATGTATTTTTCTGGTCCCGTGGTCTAAATGGTAAACATCACAAAAATCTCTCAGTTGATGAATATTTACTAAAATGACCAGAAATTACACAGAGAACTGTCAATCAACTGATATCAAGATGTCAAGATACTGGTGCTCGGCTTTTGTTCCTGAAAATATTACTGCGAGTGTAATGTTAGATTTCTAGCTGTGCTCCACTTTCTCTGTATTGTGTGCCTTGTGTATGTGTCTTGTGGTATCAGCAGTCTGAGGCACATCTAAGAATAGCTGAGTTTTATTCCCTGCAGATACAGTTGTGACAGAGCAGCCCTGACTGAGTATTTGTCCTGGAGGGGAGTGGTACAGTACAAGCTTAAAGCTCTCAATACTGAGAAATAACGACACCCCTCCTACAAATCCTCTGCAGGATTGTAATGTAGAATATAAACTCTGGTAAAAGTATTTCCTCAGTAGAGTTTTTTTTTTTTAAACATCACTTTGCTGCTTTTGTACAGAAACACCCATACCTCCATGTGAAACACTTGAGTATAACAACACATTTGATTATAAATATAAAAAGAACATTTCATTTTTCAGTGTACAGTGCATTTGTGGGTCATTTTCTCTTGAAGTTAACAGAGGCCATAATTATTTGTAACTTTTATCTGTAACTTTAAGACAATTGGTGAAAATAAAAGTCACTCAAATGAGTCCAATGAGCAAGTCCTGGTGAGACATGTTAGTGTGTTGGAGGTGTTAAATAGAGGGGGTGCTCTTGAAGATGGGTCTTCTTGAAATTCATTTTCAAGGATTAAATCAGTTGGTCATGGCAGGTTATGTGCAGCATGTTTATGTATTTGCTGTGGGAACTTTCATTTCTTGCTATGAAACTGCTGAATCTTCTCGGTTTTAAAAGTGAGAGTTGAACTTTTATTTCCCCTTCATCACGCGACCCTGCAGGGGATCTGTTGGACTATTTCTTGGAGTTATATAGAGGAGGTTTGAATGAAAACGGGACAAGCTGCTGACACACTTCTCATTGATAGTAATGTTTTTTTTCTCTCTCTCTCTCTCTCTCTCTCTCCAAATCACTTTTCTCGTAGTGTACTGCAATATATCTTGTGTTTTTATTCCATCCAGAAACGCCGGACAAAGAGAACATAAGCAACAACTCAATTGTTTCGGTCTCCAAACATCAGAATAAGGTAAGTGATTATTTATTACAGGATAACTTTATCACATGCAGTGTTACCACATATTATGGAAGACAGAGGGTAGCTGTTGGCCTGGTTCCTGCAGGGTGTCATTGTAAGTAGTAACTTTAGAGATTGAATCTCTGCTGTAATTCATTTTATCATTGCTTTTATTTTACGTGACGTAACAGCATCCTTTAGAGTTCGTGGCCTCTTCAGCAGAGGTTGGAAATAAGCGCGGGATGTGAAGTTTGCTTAAAGTTGGTCTAAATATAACAAGGTGACTGGAGTCCTTGTCTCCATCCAGAAGTTCCTGTCCCACCTTTCTCCTGTTGTTGTTTCCTGGCCACTGGGTTGATAGCGTGGCACTACAGTAGATTTACGGTGCTCCCTGTTTTGTTCCTAAAGTCACAGCATGGCTACCAGATTGTTCTGTTATGTAACAAACAGCTTGAATTTACTTTTAACATATAAATTATCACTATGAAAACCCAGCTTCTTTGGCTACTGAGTGGACTAATATTCTTGTGAATAAATGATAAGGCTTTAAAGCCTTCATGTAAATGCATGAGTTAAAGCTGCTCACTGAAGCATGCAGAATGCATTTTAAATGTCATAACCCTGCAGCCCACCCTATGGTCCCAGTGGGGGAAAAAACACTTAAAACACAATATCTGTGTCCCATTTAAGCAATTGAATGCATCAGTCAAGACTCTGCGAACACACTATTATTTTAACTCAGGAGCATTATAGAAAGCCGTGAGTTCAATTAAAATTGACAGGTAATAAACACATAATGTAAACTGAGCAGTGAGGAAGACATCCTGTGGCCCACAGTGAGAGGAAAATCACCCTTTATTTACCTTGACTGTCTGACATGTTGTTTCCCTGATGTCTTTATTTTCCAATTACTGGACCACTGTGTTCAGCATCGACAACCCTTTAATTTTACCCAGTTCCTGTCATGTTAAGTTTTCTATCAATGTCATTGTCATCCATGATGTGTTTCATTTTAGTTCTACCTATTTTTGTTTTATTTTATTTTGCAGAAGTCATTCATTGAAAGTCCAGCCAAACCCCACCCCAAATGCATTTCTCAGGTAGTAAACCCAGTGACCTTCTGTATGTAGACCTGTGTCAATCATTGCTAGTTAAGGTGGCGCATGTGCTCGGTAGTGTGCTGTGATTTCACTCAAATTCATTTGTGCAGGTGCCTTCGGAGAAGATCTTGCGGGCTGGGAAGATTCTCCGTAACGTCATTCTGACCAGGGCGCCTCACATGATCAGAGACAGGAAGTACCACCTGAAAACATACAGGTTGGGGGACATTTTAATGCAAACGATTTGTGAGAGATTGCATTTAGCAGTGGCTTTAGCTGTATAGTCCCCCCAGCCCTATTATATATTAATATTTGTAAAAAATAT
>OMNW01020225.1:24566-40420 GCA_900303245.1 Selene dorsalis | reverse complement strand
AACACTATGTGATGCTGATGCTTTAAAAATGTAAAGTCTCAATTATATTCCTGATATTCAGTTGTTTCAAAGCTTTTGTATCAAACAATATTTATACATTTAAGTTTGTGATATTCGTATGTGTTTGTTATGTACGTATTCTGACATCAGCATGCAAAAGATTATGATTGTTTGACTTTCTATTTACATAAACACATTTATCTTTGTCTGAATGTCTGGAAACCTTTTGTGTGCTGTAAATATTAAATATTTTAGATGTATTTGTGCTAGTCTATTAATAAGTTGATTTTAACCAGTAGTCTATAATTTGTCATACAGTAAACAGGTTTGATAACTGCATGCTTTAATGTACAGCATTAAAGCATGCAGTTATCAGATACCCATAAAATGTATAAATATTATCATCATTAAAGGGCATTATATGTTGGTAAGGTATGGCACGCTTAGTTGTATAGCAAATAAGCATGCCATACCGTGCCATACTCTTTCAAAAACAAGTCTGAACTCGCTTAACTCACAAAATAAATCCCTATAATTAAATACAGTGACACTGATTTTAAGTTCAAGTAAAACAAACATTAAATATGATAGTTTATCAATAAAAAGAGCAAACAGTGTAATAAAAGCAAATGGTAAACTTGCAGCTTCATTTTCAAGCTGGAAATAGGAATTTGTTGCAAAGTTGCAAAAACACACATCCTGGATGATACAGGGGACCTGGAGTAGCCCACCGACCACACGTTGAACACCAGTGTCCCAGGACAGTTGGACAGCCTACATCCGCGGTCCACGGACGTTGTCCCACTTTCCTCCAGCGGGCGGAGCTGTTGTCATAAGAAAACTTACTGGGAATGAACCAGTCTAGTTGGTACTGGCTGCTCTTGGAAGAAGTTGTGCAACCGGTGAAACCACCGCAAAGTGAGTGGAGAAATCAAAAAAAAAAAACGTCACACGAGCTTTCCCGGAAACTCCGATCTTAAGTTATTGTACCAAGGACGAGCAGCTCGAAGCCGAAAACTCCTGAAACTTAATGTCGGTACGTATGTTTGTAACGTAATGTCAGACAGAGTGGGTGCAAAAGCTGGAGCGTACTTTCATACTGGTATCCGACAGGCATCCTTGACATCCAGGCTGTAAAATAAACACCGAGAGTTGTTTATAATTTACGGTTCGTGAGAAGTTTGCACAGTCTTATGTCGTATATGTGGTTTATTTGAATTATTATAGTACTATCGTAACAGGTTCTGTCATAATGACACCGTTGAGCACGGTAATTCTTCGCATACTTTTCCTTTATCTCGGTTGTTATGTAACGTTTTGTAGAGCATCAAGTCTCTTTTGTCAGTGATATGAAAAAATAACACAGGCAGGGATTGTGCGTGATCCGAGTTCGAGCTCGGACAAATAATTACCGACGTCGGCGTTCGGGTCTGGTTCGGCACGTCCGCTGAAGAACAAGAGGAGCGCCTGACCGTTAAGCTAGGCAGATGTTTGGGATGGGTTAGCCCACTTTACACGGTGCGTCAAGTAAGTGAAAGTGGAAGAGTGCGTGTGTGCGTGGTGCAAGTGTGTTGAAACAGTCAAGTTGCCTCCAGCCTAAAATTGAGCCTTTTCGTCGTTATTTACCAGCTGCTAACACACGAGCAGGCTAATCACGGGTAAACAGGCAAGCTGTGACCATGGCAACAGCAGCTACTTGGGGTTCGGCTCGGGCTCGGGTGGGTTCGGAGTGAAATCTATCATCCACTGTGTAACAGGCCTAATTGATAAGTATTAAAGTATTATTTCTTGATTTCTGTGATGAAGTATAACCTTTCT
Organism: Selene dorsalis; assembly: GCA_900303245.1. Taxonomy (NCBI): domain Eukaryota; kingdom Metazoa; phylum Chordata; class Actinopteri; order Carangiformes; family Carangidae; genus Selene; species Selene dorsalis. Next base: position 38,602 of record OMNW01020225.1, on the reverse strand, counting down.
GATGTGACTGACAGGTCCGTCTGTTGCATTTGTAAGATTTAATTTTTCATTTAGTTTTGATTACAGTAACTACCTGCAGATTGACATATGGCTATCAGGCCCTTATTGTTACAGTGCTTAATAGTGTTTGCTATTCAGTGAGAAACTGGCAGGAATGAGTGCAGGAGTGTTACCATATCCCAGTAACCCTGGATTCTTGAGTGGATGGACAATACTGGAGGGCTGGTCCACTGAGCAGATTGCTGTGAGGCTAAGTATAACATGAATAGAAGAAAATCAGCAGAAAGCGATGGCTCCCCTCTGTGACAATGGAGGCATTTCCCGCTGGGAAGGATAGCAATCCCAATGGAGACCCAGGTAACAGGCTTTTAAAAGCTATAATTGCTCAGCTGTAAATGGGAAACCTATGAACAATAACAGAGCTCTACAATTTCCTGTAATGATGGAATTATTTCTTTACAAGATGCTTTTATGCTGTTACGCACAAACAAAAGGAAGTGATAATCAATCTGTGTGGACTCCAGTTTGGGAGCATTATGCTCCTCCTAACCCTGGCTTACACAAATACTGCATGTATGGCCTCTTCATGGGCAGGGAGAGCTCATTTTATAGTTGAAAAGATAAAGAGAATATGAGGGGCTCTCCAGGTTTTTTTTTTTTGGCTCTCCCTGCTTCTGGCCTTACTTGTACCGAACACAGTAGACTGTGCTGGAATAGTCTGTGAGTGACTTTGGCTGTGTGATCACAGCATGCCGTGCATGCCATCGTCCTTATACAAACAGAGTCTGGACCCTGAGCTCATTGCTTACTGATACTGATGAGGTTTGTGTGGAAAAGAGAACGAGACTGAGGATTTTCAGTAAATCAAAAGCAGGATACTGAAACCACATGCAAATTCAGACCAGTTGTAAATGCGGCCTGTTTTGGGTCATGTTGGAGTCCTGTCTAACCTGCAGCCACACCCGCAGTTTCTGTGGTGCTATTCTTTTAAGACTCTTGAAGCACAAGAAGAAGTTTATTTTACCACTGAGGACTCTGTTGAATGACTCCCTTCCCTTCCTGTGATCCCCCAGGAGCTAAGTTGGTGCTGAGTGTCATTATGAGATGTCGTCTTCAAGCGCCTCCTTCGTGCAAATCAAGTTTGACGATGTTCTCTTCTACGAGAACTGTGGCGGTGGCAGCTTTGGAAGTGTGTACCGAGCCAGGTGGATCTCCCAGGACAAAGAGGTGGCTGTGAAAAAACTGCTGAAGATTGAAAACGAGGTAGGAGTCATAATTGCCTGGGCTTTTCATATACTTTTTAATTGTCAGTATAGTAATCATTTTAATTGCTACCCCACTTAGTGGGATGTGGTGACTTCTGTACCTATCACTCATGGTCATTATACTCCCCCACTCTTAGACACGTGCTGCAAGAGAAACATTATTGCCAAATGAAAGCATGTATTTGGCCCAATTACAGAAGAGACTGTTCTTGAAATCCCTTTGAAAGCTCAGGCTCTTTGTTTTAAAGACAAAAAAGAATTATCTTTGAGATCTTTTCAGGGAAATTGTATTACATGTATAGGCTGGTGATAGGACATTCAGAAAATTATTCATCGTTTCTTTTATGAAATGGTAAAAGATCACAGATATCCATTCAACTTCACTCAAGTGTTGGAGAGATGATTGTTCAGTGAAAATAATAACGTAATCCTTTCACACTGAACCAATTGTTCTGGTAATTGTAGTGTTTGACTACAGTTAAATGAATTGGTTTTGTCAGGTTTTGGTTCATTCTTTGAGGAGTGACATGTAAAGCTTTCTGGGCCAGTATATTATATTAATGTCTTTATATGCACTCTCCTTTGAACTGAAATGTCTCAGCGACTATTGGATGGATAGCCATGACAGTTGGTACAAACATGATGGCAGTCCCTTCATCCTAATTTGAACTTTATCACTTTATTTTATAACCAAATATTTACAAAACTACTGACATACCCACCGTGGTACACATAATTCCTTAACACCAGCATGCTAGCTCAATGGCTGTTGACTGTCACACTATTATTCATTGTTTCTTCACTAACAATTTACACAAGATGAAAAATGTCAAATTATGTTTTGCCCTTTTGTGCTCATTGCTCAGGCTGAAATCCTCAGTGTCCTCAGCCACCGTAATATCATTCAGTTTTATGGCGCAATCGTTGAGGCTCCCAACTATGGAATCGTCACTGGTAAGTTGTTTTAAATTCACACTGTTACACCCAGTAAGCAGTATACAGGGTTGACCCTGGGCTGCATCATGTTAGAAAACGCAGAAGCTGAATCTGTTTGCACCAGTTACACAGTTTGCTTAACAGTGAAGGCTGCAGAGGTTTCTATGGAAGCATTAGTGAATGCCAGAGGGTTCAGGAAGTGCACACATTGATACAGTAGTTGTGTGCCCATGTTTTTATTGTGTGTGATTTAAAGGCTGAGAAGAATAATGCACCCTCTAAAGCCCGTATAGACGTGGACTGTAGAAAACAAAGGGGCCCACGATGCCTCTGCACAAACTTTCATCTAGCAGGAATGTAGAAGTTATCCTGTGGAAATGACATTTAGAGTCCCCTTCTAATCAAAAGTATGTTTCACTTGGATGTTTGAGCTTCACTGTGCAGAATGATGTATGCACAGAGTCTGTTGTCTCATTCATCTGTTAGGTTGAGCTTGCCATAAATCTGAGTTTAGGACAGGTGCATGCAATCAGGACTTAGTGACATCACATGTTCTTTGGAGGCCTTACATGATACATGATACAACTCACTCTAGTACAAAGTGGAAACATGAAAAGTTAAGCACAGGCACTCTGTAAATGAGCTTCTGACTTTTCCAGCAAGGGAGAGTAAGTTCTTCAACGGGACCAGGTAAAAACCTTGAGAGAGAGAAAAAGAGAGGGAGGGAGGGAAGAAGTCAAACTGGTTCCACTGCAGCAAAGACAAGGCCCAAATTCCTACCTGGGTTATTTGGTGGTAGATTAATTTTTCTCACTATTTATACTATACTTTTACTATTAGTTACACGTGTAGCTTATGTAATTATAGAAGAAGCTAATGATTATTAATTAATTAATATGTCATTTTTTGTGTTATGAACTTAGCATTTTTAGTCTCTTAAGATGTCAGAAAACATAATACATATCCATCTGAGTCCAGCCTTATGTTTTCAGATGTTCAGTTTTGTTCTTCACTTTACAGTGATGTTAAACAGGTAATCCTCTCATTTGAGAAGCGGGAACACATTTCTTTGTGATTAATGAACAATTCATAATCAAAATTGCTTGCAAAATGTTTTCAAATCAAATCAAATGATCGATTAATATACTTATAGTTTAAAGATTGCCCTTATTCTCAGTTACAACACTGAAACTTAGACCAATTTACTTTCAGATGTAAATCTTAGGACTTTTTCCAGTTTCTGTACAGTAACACAAAACAAACTCTGTATCTTGAAACAGCAACAGATCGTCATCAAAGTCCACACTAGGCCTCGAGCAGCAGTTCAGTTCTAACAATTCAGTCTACATAGGAAGCTATGTTATAGGCTCTTAACATGTTTACTCACAGTACATCAAAGGAGGAACTTCTGAGCCTCTTGGGGCGAACTAACAAAGTTATTTCTGTTTGACTGTGCCATTAGAAAAAGGTCTGTGACATTCAGGGATCACTGCATGTTTGAGAAACCTACTGGCTGCCCCACAGGTCATATATTTTTAATGCCTCGTCCACACCGCTACAAAGATCGCTCCCCTGCCAGGAAAACAGTAGAACACGCTGAATGAAAGTCATAACAGTCCCCACTCACATCCTGAACAGGGAGAGTCACCTCCTTTCATCATGTGGACAATACACAACATCCTGGATAAATAAAATGAAATGAAACCGATAAACACAAACCCACGGTCTCCATCTGTCCTCACTAAATCTAATGTGTTATTGAATACATTACACTGCGAATTGTTTCTTTCCCATGACGATGGGTGTTGTTACATTTCATTAGTTTTTTGTCTGCATTTGTCTTTTGTGTGATGTTGCTGTAAACAACATTAGGAGGCTGAAACACTGATGGATTATTTTTCAGATTTTTATTATTTACCTTTGTGAGGATGTTATTGAAAGTTAACAATCATGCTACATCCTTTCAATCTAATTTGGCTTTTCTGAATGTCACTGTTAAATCTCAGCATTTTACCAGAAGAGTATTGTGTGAGTTTTTTTTATTTTATTTTATTTTCTTATTCTTCTGCGAATGGTGATGAGCTGACAGACAAATGAATTTCCCTTTGGGGATTAATAAAGTAATTTGTATGGAATAGTATATTTCAGCAAGATTGGGAAACATTTATGCAGAAACTCGCGGTCTATTGGGTTCGCCAATGCTATGTGTCTTGATGTAATCATTATTTTCCTCCATACATTCATATACAGTGTATTGTCTCCCTGAAAAGCGTAGAAAAATAGTAAATAGAAACCATGCGTCACTTCTGCTTTCTGATTGCGTTGGCAAAGGGGTTGACACTGATTTGGGAGTGTTATTCTGTAAGTGGAAATGTGCAAATTGAAAGCTGAAATATAAACAGCAGTAGCAGATGAATAAAGGAAACCCGTCAGGTCAGTTCAAGTCAAGTCTTTCATCTTTATCATTCCATGAATGGAAACATGATGTGCAGCAACAATTTGACAACAACTGTAACAAAATAATACAAACTATAACACGCAGCATAAACACTTTCCGTAACAAGAAGTATTCTCAACACACTGGGGTTGTATCAGATGTGAGCTGGTAGAAATTTGTAATGTGCAAATAGTAGAATTAAATCTAGTTGTAGTGAGCTCTTTATTTATATGTGTATGACTTAAATCAAATACAGTTTTTATCCACTGCCTGGTTTATGTTAGATTTACAGAAGAAAAAATAGGTCAACATACTCAAAGTTGTGTTGTGTGGTCAAAAACTCCACAAATTTGACATCCTAAAAAGAAAAAAGAATAACACATTTTTGAAAACACCTTCAATTATTTGGTGGTAATTTTAAAAAAGAAAATAAAATCTGTTAATAAAGTCTGTTTTCCATCATATCCCGATTCCAATACAACTCAGACAGATTGTGTGAGAAGTGAAGAGAACTATCTAAAAAGAAATATACACAACTTTGTTGAAAGAAACATGGCTCCTTAATAGTTCAAGGAAAAGATTTGAAGTTTTGATCACTGACTGTGGTTTTAGAGCTGAAGAAAGAAGAAAAACTTGTTGTGAGTGCTTCCTTAGCAGCAGTAGCAGTGAAAGAGGAAGGATTTGTTGGTGGCTCTATTTGCCAAAGCAGAATCTAATTAGTACTAGATTCATGGAAATTTGTTTATTGCCGTCCTGACAGTGCAATGTCCACGTTCATCAGCTCTGTTATAAATTTTCCCTCTCTTGTTGACATCTGGCTTTCACACAGCCACTATCTACAACCTTTCTGACAGGCCTGAGTATCTCTGTTGACCTGCAGGAGCTTAACAATATCTCCTGTCAATCAGCGCCCTGATAAACGTAATGAATTAAGGTGTGTTATCGTTTTGAAGTAAAGGTACATTTACCTGTTAGATTAATTGCAAGACTGTTTAACGTGAGCGAATTAAAACTCCTCTGTGACATTAAGATAATTCACTCTACGGGGGTGGATAAGACTGAAGTTAAAGCACATTTTACAAGACAGTCTCAGGTCGTATTATTTGTGGAATGTGGTTCAGTGTATTCAAGTACAAAGTTCAGGCACAGACATAGGTGAAGTAAAGTCATCTTTTGCATTTTATTATATTCAAAGCACACTTTCTACATCTGCTGTCAGTAACTTGAAGCTTCCAGAATTAAGACCCATGAGTAAAAATTGGTTGGCATGCGTTATGATTGTTAATTAGACTCCTGTCTTGGTGCCTGTGCATGTTTACATTACTGTGTTTGGACATGATTGGGTTATTATACACAAACAGAGGTTCCCCGCTGTTTTAGTCAGTACGATAATGCTTGTTAATCTTCATTCGAGCACTTTACTCCACAAGATAGCCTAGAAAAAATGGTGATTTGCCGTCATTTACAAAGCCTCATTTATCTCTTGTGATAGTCGTGTGAAGAGGATTTTGCAAAAGGAGACATGGTTGTCAAAGATGTGCCCTACTAGAAGTGTATGAAACCTTTAGAAATATCAGAATATAACAGCAGATCCTGTCCTGAGAGAACACGATGCCCTTGTGTTCACTCTCACCGTGATAAGCTGAGCTTGCCGACACAGTGACAGGCCAGTGATGAGAGCAATCTAAAGAAGACACTGTCTGATTTTCAACTATCTATTGTTTCCACATGATGCTGTCACATCTGACACTAATGTGCATTATAATGAAGCACCTCAAGAGAACAGTTTTGCCACTTTTTTTTTTACTTTTTAAGGGCACACATCATTCAAATTCAAATCACATTTCTCCACAGAGTATGCAAGCGGTGGGTCGTTGTATGATTACCTGTCCAGCGACAAGAGCGAGGACATGGACATGGGACAGATCATGACATGGGCTGCAGACATTGCCAGAGGTAAATGTAACTACTGGTAATCACCTTATTTATATTTGTGAATAACAGTTAATCTGTCCTTTTTTCTTTTTTTTTAAATACAGAGAACAAGCTTTTTTTATAGTTGAATTTTAAAACTGAACAAGGCTGGTGTGATATGTTTGTGTATTTGTGTCTTTATTAATGAAAATATCATCCTGCCTGTGTTGATACCGATTTTTTAACTAATAAAAAACAGGTTTAATGAACTGTGACCAATGGAAAGAGATGAAAAAAGTGTAGCCAAGAACAATTGTTTACATCTTCTTCAGTAACACATTTCCTGTGCCTGTTACTATAGTGGAGAGTCACATCTTTAGCTACAACACCTTAAAACAGTTCTCATACAATCTACATACAATCCTCTTAAAGCCATATCTTGCAAGAATGTTTACATACTGATATAGGATATCATTGTTAGTTTAATTAACATCACCATTAATCTGATTTATGTAAACAATCCATGAGTCATATTTCTGAAACCACCTTGTCAGCAATTTTAATCAGAGTTGTAGATAAAGCCCACTTAGCTTCTTCAGTATTAAAAAGGTTTTATTTGACATTTTGCTTCAAGCTTCAGCCTTCTCTAGTTGTAACTGTCGTCATTACTGGTGTTTCCACTGATACCTGTTTGTGTGGTTTAGTGTGTGCAGACTGGTGTAGGCAGCATGTAGGTGGACTAAAATAGAAACATAAACAAGGCTTGTTCAGTCTTTACTTTTCCTTTGCTACTTTAGGCCTACTCACACACATTATTTCAAACATGATTCAGTCTGAACACGATAAGCAGCTGAAAGATGCTGTACTTTCCTATATGATCAATCTGAGCTATTGTTTTATAGAGACTAGTAAAAGCACTGAAAAATGTCTCTCTATTTTTTTTTCTCTTTAGGGATTCACTATTTACACTCAGAAGCACCTGTTAAGGTGATCCACAGAGACCTGAAGTCCAGGAATGGTAACACATTTGATTAAACAGCATTATTTTAAATCAAAAATGAATATTCATTTTAGTTCATGTTAGATGTTGCTGCTTCTATTGATTTTAAAAACCCTGATTTCTCTTCTAGTTGTTTTAGCTGCAGACAACGTTCTCAAGGTAGGTTTTAATATGATTGAGTTTGGTGGAATGTAATTTTGCGCATGGACACAGATGCAGTACACAGATGAATATGTAATCTTTTATCCATACTTATTTGAATGGAATACAGACTTGAAATACTTGTATGTGGTTATGCCTGTCTGCCCTTATATGGACACAAGAGGGCAGTGACTAACTTGTCACCGCATGTACAAGGAACCACCGACAGCATTAGTGCTGTCGTACGTCTAAGAAAGACAGATGTATCAAAGAATCATGACAAATCTCAGCAATATTTGGCCATTTATTTGTGTAGTTTGTGTATTTTAGGAAACTGTTCAAGCATTATTTTGAAACCTCTACAGGGACTTTCTTTATGTAACTGATGGATGATAGAGCCAGCAGTGTCACAGGCACACTATGCCAGTGATGAAAATAGCAGGCCTGAGTGATGTGATTACAGTCGAAAACCTTATTTATAGCATTTACTGATGTTAGCATCACATCCAGATGCAGGCACTCTTTCAGCAAAGAAAAACCCTGCACTGCTGGTTTGATTGCTGCATGTTAAGTCTTGCATACAAAAAGTAACTACATTGATCACAGAAGGCAATGGATAAAAAACCCATTTTGATTTAGTGACAAAATTAGACTCGATTCTTTTCCTTCTTCCGCAGATTTGTGATTTTGGGGCATCTAAGTTCTTGTCCCACACAACACACATGTCTTTGGTCGGCACGTTTCCCTGGATGGCTCCAGAAGTGATTCAGAGCCTGCCTGTATCTGAGACATGTGACACTTTCTCTTATGGCGTGGTGAGTGACACAAAGGAAACTCAGATGCATTATCTACATTTATAATCATATAGTTCATTGTTTGGCACGTTTTTCTTTCACATACTATAAAGACCAGGATTCATCAGACTAATGTTGATGGTATGGGCCCTTAATTCTTTAGAATAGCTGCTCTGCACAAACAATAGAAGAAAGATAGAAAATGTAGACATCTAATAAGTCAGTTAGGATTCACATCAGGTGGTTGTGTTACAGCTCAAATGCGGACATCCATCCATCCAGAATAATGAAATTCTTGTACATTAAACTGATTCTTCTTAATGTACATATCCACCATATAAGTGAACATGGACTCTTGTGTGTGTGTGTGTGTGTGTCGTTTGTGTTTTGGGTGTCTTTTGAGAAGGATGTATATCCTCATATGATCAATTTAGATTATACAACTAAAGACAGAGATAGATAGCCCCTTTTTTAACTTAGAGGGACTAGAGGGACTCATTCTGAAGACGAGTTGATTTGTGTCATTTTCTTTTTAAATGATTTGAAGAAGCTCCCATCATATCCTATGAGAAGGTATTCATTAAGGCACATCAAAGATCACAGTGATCGACAAGAACAGTGAAAGTTGAACAATTCAGAATCAGTGTAATACACTACACTACTTAGATTGCACTAAAGTCAAGTAAACCAGTCCCCATTTCTGCATTTCTTTCTGTGCTTAAGTGGACAAAAGCAGTGATTTTGACCTTTGCAGAAGTACTGCCTCTTAGACACTTATTGTGACTTTCTCATGCTTCAAAGTCTTGTGCAGTTGCTGTCTGAAGACATTACGATTTACCCTCAACCAGTTTGAAATTGCAATCTCTTTTTTACACAAGAGTAGATTGAAGAGCACAATTCCAATGCATTTACAAAGAAATATGTAAAAAATGAGGTTTCCTTAGATCTATGCAAGACCTTACAAGCTAAACAGACAATGTTTATGATTGCGGTGAGTGCTTTTTTTTATGCCAGAGTTACTGCAAAATGAATGCAGATTAGAGCATGTAGTTTAACCCTTTATACATTTGTGGTGAACCAATTTCTATAGTAACATATACATGTAATGAGAGGCAGCTGGCAAGTGCAAAAATGCAAAAAGAAGGTACACATATACAGTAAAATCTTTGGGTGTTTGAAAATGGATCTTCTGCCCCCTTTTCGTGATCTCATTTTCTTTTTAGATGTCAACACAGGTTGTAACTCCTGATGCTGCTGAAAAGAACTTATATTTTCAAGGGTCCCATGTTATTGTACTTCAGAAATCATGGCAGCCTTTGATGAGTGAAGTGAAGATTTTTGTTTATTTTGTATGTTGCATTTGGTCTCCAAGAGCGACAGAGTTTGTAATGTCTATTTGTATGTATGAGTACATGAATATACATACTATATTAACAGATAAAACATACTTAACTGCTCAGCAGTATTTATGCTGTGAAATCCCAGCATGTGGTGGAGCAACAGTGTTATGAATTTGTGTGTTTCCTGACCTTGGCTATTGACCTCTGTTGCAGGTGCTTTGGGAAATGCTCACCTGTGAGATACCCTTCAAAGGCCTGGAAGGCCTACAGGTGGCCTGGCTTGTGGTTGAGAAAAATGAGGTACATCAATAAATCTTCCATCACTATGACCCAGTTTTTTAGGTCTTATCAGTGTATGTTGACTTTTATAAAATGTTTTGCCTGTATATTAATTATGGAGCAGGAGCCAGGACACTGTGCAGTTAGTTTAGCATAAAAATGGAAATAGGGGGGAAACAATGGCAATACAATAGCATAGTCAAGAAAGACAATTGGACTGGGATTTGCTGCAAGCAGCAACGATCAGGGACGCTGTTGCATGATATTATTAAAGGTCAAGTGTAAAAACACCATGTAAATTGAATGTTGATTGTCAAGTGTTACTCAAGGGTTAAATCTGAGGAGGACTGGGGAATGTATATTTAAGTTACAACAACTTCCTGTTTTTACCAATAATAACGTTGATGTGATGAATTATCTCAGAGGAATTTGGCAAAGTATCACATCCTTAAAACAGCAACAGACACTGCAGATTAAATTCAAAGTGGCTGACTTCCTGTTTTTGGTATGGGTGCAAGACACCCTTTTGTCTTGGCATGCTTCATATACATACCGATTTCCGTACCTGCAGGTGAGGAAGTGGGTAACTGACATCTTCTAGTCGGTGGTATCACTATAACCATTTTACCAAACCCATGTGCAAGACCCTTATCACATGTATATGTTGCAAAGTGTTGTGGCTTTTAGGCATGTTTAGACCTTCAAAAAGCTGATTTACTTTTGGTAAGGAGAAAAATCATGAACACAACCATTTGTTTGTTGAGTGCAATAACAATGACTTCTTACATTCCTGTCACCATGTAGAAACCAAAGGGGACTCCAGGACTGAGATACTTCAACGTCAACTTCAACTTTATTCATTCATTATGTCCCCCAGGGGGGCAATTTGTTTTGCAGTAGACAAGAACATAAAAAAAGACATATACCCTGTAACAGACACATACAATAGCACAAACTGCAATAGCTGCAAACCGCCATGCACAACCCCAAATCAACAACAGAAAGATGAGTGACAGTAGTACAGTAAAATCAGATAAGCTAGCAGCTTCCCATTGTTTTCAGTCTATATGCTAAGATCACTTTAGCAACTACCTTATAGCAGAGACATGAGTGGGATCAGTCCTCCCATCTAACTCTCTGCAAGAAAGTCAATAAGCATATTTTCAAAATGTCAAGCTGTCCCTATACATCAGCACCCCTTCACTTTAGTACAATTTACAAAGCAGCAGCTCATTTTGCCATCTCATCATGTGTGTTTCAGAGATTAACCATCCCAAGTGGCTGTCCAGTCAGCTTTGCTGAGCTAATGAGAAGCTGCTGGGCAGCAGAGCCAAAAGTGAGTAATACACAAAGACTCAGCATGTGTATGAGCATCATATGTATGTTTTCATTTGAATCATGTGTGGAACAAATGGTTTCGTCTTTACTTAGGAAAGGCCAATGTTCAAGCAGATCCTCTCTACTTTGGAGTCCATGTCTAAAGACAGCCAACTTCCTCAACAGTGCAACTCGTTCCTTCACAACAAGGCTGAATGGAGGTAATGTGATCATCCATTCTCCAGCCCCAGTAAATGTATTTATAACCGTCTTTTTCACCAATATACCGCCTCAGCCTAAGGGAATGTGCAACTGTTTTCAAAGAATGATGTGGAAATGTAGCTGATGGGGGCCATGAAATACAAAAAGGACTTGAGATTGTGCATATAGATCTTTAATAATTACACTGATAGCTACATAAAGGCATGAAAACCTCCAGAGAATCATCCATCTGGATATACTTCCTCTCTTTACCCATAAGGCCCTAAAAATAATCACCATCTTTTTCAAGTAGAAGTGTTTAATTGGCCTGTATGAGCAGCTGGAGGTTTGGTGATGTTCAGCACAGCCTGAGTCTCAGCTGTTACTTTATTCTCTGTCTGCCTCTCTGCGGGGCTTGTCTGTACTCTGAGGTTTTTCCTCAGAAGTTGTGCTGTTTGCAACATGTCCAGGCAGACATCTGCAGGTGGAGCAGGTTGGAGTGAATCTCAGTGCTGGAAACCAGAGACGAAGAACTTGTTACACAGATAGACACACCTGTTTATGCCCAGGACGTTTGGTACTATCAGCTTAACTGGCTCAGAGTGAAAGCAGAGGCTTGTGGTTGATCATGGCAGGAAGCGGCTTTAGAGAAGTGTTATTTTGAAAGAGAAAAGACTTAGTGTAACTATTGTTCTCAGGAAGTTGATCTGAAATATGCACAAATGGACAATGTATGTCCATTTACAGGACTTCTGTGTTGGTGCAGTGCATGTTTTTCATTGTTTGTCATTTCATTAAAAAAGAACGAAAGAGGACGAACAGGTTTGAATACTCTCTCGTGTTTGAAGGGGGTTCAGATCTATACTCAGTGCACAGTGAGAGAATCATAGTCTATTTCAACATTAGACAGTGTGTATAGAATAAATACAGCTACTAAAACTTTATAACATTGACCTAATGTGTAAAAACCATTAAACTAAAACAGACAGTCACCACTTCAAAGCTATTACATAATATCAGTGTCCTAATACATTGTACTGTTTAGAAGTAAGATGCCAGTAGCTCTCAGTGTGTCTTGATACCATTGTATTAATATCCCCTTCTTAATTACTTGGATTTGGAAGTTAATTTAAATAGGGATACACAATAGAAGTCTCCAGTTATAACAAGTCTGGACACTTAAGCCTTTAAGAGGGAGTCTCATATTGCAACTTAAACAGTTCAAGAAATTAGAGTTTTGAGCATAGCTGCATTTAAAATTGTAGAAGATGTGACATTGGCAAGTCAGTGGAGGGCACAGGGTGATGTTAAACGCTGAGAACATTTATTGGGAGAAATAGGAAGCAAGAGAACTACTGTTTTGGGAAGTGGAGTAAAAGTACTAGAATTGTTTCAGGTGGGAAGTGTCAGGGGTTAGGGAGGAAGCAGTGGAGTAAGGGTGGGTCTTCCTGCCAGCCTGGTCCAGTGTTGTGTGTTTATGAAAAAGAGAGTGTGGGAAACACACTGTGCAGCCCCACCTGCTGGGCAAAACAAACTTCCTCAACATGAAGTGAGCACAAGACATTGTCCTGTCCTTGGCATTCAAAGCATCAGACACACTCCAAGCCTAATCACCCTCTGCCTGCAGAGCATCACTGGGCAGCTTGCAAAAGAGTTTCATTTGTATTTTTTTTTATTATGTGTCACAGCCTAGTGCTTACTGCCCAGATGCTCTAAATCTGTCACCAATGTTAAAGTTGTGTTCTTTATCTTTTTTTATTGCCTGTTGTTTTATTTACTACTAGTAATTTAGTGAAATACCAATGTTACCACATATTTACATTTAATGGAATGATGCAGCTATTAAAAAAAACAAAAAAAACACGGGTGTTGAAAACTGGGTTTTAATAGTTACCCGTTAGACTGGATTCTTATATGAATACCTTATAAAAACACATAAATGATCAACACAATTGCAGTGGGTGGCATGTTCCTTCAGAACGATGAGATGTAAAATAATTTAAGTCAGTTGCACTTACACCATCCTGCTGCTGGAAATACCCACTAGTGCATCTAATGTGTGTTTATCTGTGACTGAAAATAGTCCCCAGAAAATTTACACCGTTTGTGAACTATGAAGATTGACTTTTTTAGTCTGAGTGCCATTGACAGAGAAGAGAAAATACTGAGAGACAGACGAAAATTATATTCTCATTTTTGGTCTTTCCTGTTGTGTACTGTAGGTGTGAGATTGAAGCTACACTTGAGAGACTTAAGAAGCTGGAGAGGGACCTGAGCACTAAAGAGCAGGAGCTGAAGGAGCGAGAGCGTCGTCTAAAGATGTGGGAGCGCAAACTCATTGAACAGTCCAACAGCCCGGTGAGTTCCTCCCTATCTCCTCTTCACCTTGTTTCACCTTGCCCCCCCCCCCCC
>OMNW01020225.1:6841-24546 GCA_900303245.1 Selene dorsalis | reverse complement strand
CCCCCCTCCAGGACAGCAGTCACACACCGTCAAGTGGTCGCAAGCAGCAGCGCCTCACTTTTACATTGCTGTGCACATGTGTATTTCCTGATTTCCTCACTCACATTAAGAGAAGGACAGGATTTTTCTTGATCTTTCTCTGGGGTGAAGTGGAAATGGGAAAGCAGTGAAATGAAAATAAAAAGCGTGGAATGAGAAGGAGGGGGAAGCACATTATGAGAACATTATGGGTAGTAGACACCATTGGCAGTACAGCATTTATATGCGGTGTAGTGCATGGTTGAAGAATTTGTAGTGGATTGTCAGCATTCAGTCTCTTCACGGTTTTGCTGTTTTTCTTTTGTTGCTCTGCAGTGTTTTGTTTTTTTTTGCATGCAGAGAAGGTTGATGTGCAATAACATCACACAAAACATAGCAGTTTATAATGTGACTGATGATCACAAGATGTAGGAGTGGGAAAAAAATGCACATTATGCATAAAAGACCAGTTTGTTTATCTGACCTTCAATCCAAAATGCAAAGATCAGTCAATTAAATATCAAAACATTTGCAAATTAATCTTCAATGATTTGACCAATCAGTCCAATTCTGTCTATTCTTGTTTTCACTGGTGTTTTTGTGAATGATACACAATGGTTTAATTCAAACCGCATGGCAGAGTGGTGCACAGGGCAGTCACGTTGGAGGATTTCACTTGACAATACAGAGTTTCTACAAAAGCTTTGAATCAAATACACTGGAGTCATTTCATGTGTTTCCTTTTCTTGCTCTATCAAACCTTTACTCCACTGCTCAGCTCCGTTAACCTCCCTTTTACCATCTTGTTTTCTAAATCACATCTTTTGTTGGGTTTAAAATTGTCCACTTTTCTTATTTACACTTTATTTGGGGGATTGAAACTGATTACTTTCTCCCTTTTCTTTTCTATCTTCTCTCTCTCTCTTTTTCTTTTACCCCCCCCTGTCCCTGCTCTTCACCTTTCCCTGCCTCTCAGCTCTTCTTACCTGTGGCAAAAAAGATAAGCACTAAGTCGTTCTATCAGTCAAAGACGGAGGAATCAAACAGTTCGCAGATGTCATGTCAGATCACAGCCTCCAGTAACGAGGAGGTCAATCTGCAGTCGGTGATGAAAGGCTTTGGGGACATGTTTTCAGCGGACCTGGGCCGGCCTGTCCTGCACTCTGGCATGCAGGTCAACATGCAGGCCAAGCAGAACTCCTCCAAGTCGAGCTGTGTCAGAGAAGGACACAAAATCAACATGACTCTGGGGACAGGATGCTTCACTTGGTCTGATGACAGCGAATAAACCCCTGCAATGTTTGGTGTTGCCACAGCTGCGTCTGTCAAATACTGTGATCTCACTTTATTGGTGTTGTGGAAGCACTATTTCTTAACAAACTGTTAAGTCACGCTGACGATTTCGTCATTTTCAACAATCATTGCTTGAAACGTGTCTCGGTAAAATGTTTCTTCTGCCGTTAAAGGTGTCTATATGCTGTATTTTTCAGTACTAGATCATTGTAGTACAGAGGCATATTATAGAATATATTTGAAACCCTCCACCTATGAATATTATGGATGTCATTTACTGTATGCCTAATGTACTGGATGTATAGTGCCATGCTGTGAAGAAAGAGCCTCATGAGGCAGTTGCTTAGAGAAGGCAAGGCTTTTATGATGAAGTGACATTTTGCTGACATTAAGATTGGCCAATTTGTTCTGGATGTGGTGGAGTGCAGTTGTTGAGACGCGGGATGAGAAAGTACATGTTTTTTCCTCTGACTGACCCAGGTTCAAAACAGCAGGAGAGGGACTATTCTGTGCAACTGTCAGTTTCATTCTCTCATTTTACTTTTTACTTTTCCTGACAGACTTCGTCCTGAGGCCAAAGAGAGTTTAAGAATTTAAAAGAAATTATTTAGAATAATAACAGTGTTTCTTCACTAGTGGCTAAAATTTCCCTATATACAATAGATGCATTTTATATACAGTGTAACAGCATTGAATTTTAGAGACCTGCACTTTACAGTAGAGAAAATCATGAGCATGAGAGTTCAGTTCGGTATTATGCTTCATCTGGGGAAGGGACATGCTTCCTTGAGCATAACCCATTAAATTGTTATCATCAGTTAGTCTCGTGAGGATGTAATCCTCTGTATTCCTGTGTTGTTGCTTGTTAGCTCCCTGCCACAAGCTAATATTCCTATTCAAACATTGTCAGCACGGCCATGTGCCGTCAGACCCTAGACGTATTAGACCAAACATAACAATTAACAGTATTTACATTTCCCTGTGTGAAATCAAGCCTCATCCTGAAACATTAGCCCTCCGCACTTGAGCTTCCACCAAAGTCACACGGCCTGCAGCTTCTTGATGTGATTTATTTTCCTGCATCCTTTGTTGTTTTGTCAATAAATCAGTTTCTTTCAACTCTCTCTGCTTACCTGTTTGTTGTAGATTGATTTTATAACCGCCCATGTGTGAAGAAATAGTCGTAGAAGGACAAATGTTTCCTGTCACTATTGTTACTAAACTGAGAGTTTGACAGATTTCGACTGCCACCATGTTGATAAGATTGTAAAATACATTTCTTCCCAGGCTGTTTTTGTGGAGGGCACATGGGGGCAGAATTCTGTGAACTAAACCCAAGTCACAATCTTTTTTTCTGCAGTTTCCACATGTGTAAAAAAAAAAAAAAAAATCAAAAGTGTGCCCTGTTATAAATTTGGAATTTTGTTCCTTTTGTCAATGGCAGCACATTTTCAAAACAATGTTCAGATCAGTCACTCCAGTGACACTGTGGCAGTGGCAGGGTGTGAATCTGTTTACTTCCTAAACTGCAGCACTGGAGGAGGTGACAGATGCTGCAGGGCTGAGTGGCTTTATGAGGCTGCATCAAAATGTATGTGAGCGGCTGTGTGTTGAGACCGCTGCTCACTTTCGTCGTGGGAAGAAGACAGTGAATGGGGATTACTCATTCATTTAGTCATCTTTCCTCCAATTTTCCATTGCATTATTTCTGTCATTACACACCAGTCTCATAATCACAATGCTGAAATCTTTATTTTGGACGACAAGTTTCTGCCTGATTGCATTTAATGAGCAATAAATTACTTATCATTCAAACAGATCACGTTGGATCAGTCAGATGGACATTTCCGTTTGGTATAGACCATTAGACTATTCTTAATCACACAGGACAATAACCGTAATGGCTTGAAGACATGAAAAACATGGCTATTTTCCATTTTAATAACATTTACTTAAGTTTTGTGTCAGAAAGACACACATGATGAATGAATCCATCCAGATACTATTACTGTTACAGCTATTTGTCTTGTGTTTCGATGCAGTTGCTGCCTACCTTTGACATCTACGCCTGGACTGAGGAGCATGTGGTCAGTATTTATAATGCCATACCCACTGACTTCTTTATCAATAACATCACTGTTAAAAACTAATCTGTGAATAATTTGTTTTCTCTAGTATTTCTGGATGCAGCAAATGTTCTCTACAGGTGCGTTTGTTTACTTTCTGAAGTTTTACACCATAAGATCCCCTTTAATCTGACTTTGGAAACTTCAAACACTTAATTTTGTGCCCTGTGGTTGTTTTTTCTTTTCCTCTCTCAGGGGAAGGTACATGTGATATGCAGCGGTACGCTGACCTGTTTAAAGAAAATCACATCACTGGGAAGAGATTGCTGCTGCTCACTGAAGACGACATGCGAGACATGGGGGTGAAGTCCAAAGGTCATGCCATGCACCTTAAGGCAAGACACAGTTAACCATTAACCACAACTGTCAACTTATTTTTTTTAACCCACTTATAAGTCACAGAGTAGGGCCAGAGCTTGAATCTTACATTTTCTCTTTTGCAGGGTGAAATTGAAAAGCTCACAAATGATTACCTTGGGTTCCTCCACTTCCCACCACTATTTAAGGTATGGATTTTCTCCTTCTCTTTGGTTGGGATGTTGCTTCTGCTTTCTGGTACATACATACATATATTTAGTACATATCTCCCATCCCTCTCAGGATGAGCTGGAAAAGGAGGTGGAAAGTAAGAAAACAGTAAATCTAGAGCTGGTGTTTGGGTACCACTGGAAACCAGGAACTGGGAATTCTGTAAGTTTGCAGCAAAACACACACACACTCACATTGACAGTTACACATACACACACTGCAGCAACATAGTATGCAGCTGTGAGCATGTGATGAAGCACATCACCGGCTCTGTGAAGGACAACTACAAGATCAGGGACAGTCACAAAGAACTGTGCCATCTGCTTTGATCAGGGTTGGTGTTAAACGCTAACATTTCCAGTAAGTTTTGCAAAAATCTTTACTTTGAGAATAGATCTAAATCATGTTTTTGCCATGATTTGAATCAGCCTCCCTAGACTGGGGCTCTTTGTTCTGAGGATTTGTGATTATTGATGTTATTGGCCACTGAAGGCGTCACTAGACATGCATAAAAACCAGAAAAATAAACATCTCATTCTTAGCCATGTACCACATCCACCTCAACTTGTGCACAGCCCTTTGTTAGGGTCTCAAACTGTGGAGAAAGGGTGGCTCTTCACTTGCTGTTTGAATTTAATCAAAAATAGCCCATTTAGCCAGAAGTCATTTTCTTTTTAAAAGGCAAACGTTATTTAATCTTTCAGCTGTTCATTGTCCCATCATAAATAGTCCTCTTTCAGTGTGTTCGGCAGGGCTGAAACGAGCCTGCTAATTGCCTCCCATTTCTTCTGACATGTGGTGGTTTAGTGGGTAGAAAACACAGCAGGGAGAAGGAAACAGGAGGCTGAGAAAATGAGAGCTAATTATTTTCCCCTGCCTGGTGTCAGGTTCCGTGTCAGCCTTGTTTTTACAAACTGGAAGGTTTTTTGCACTAAATAAAACAAACCCGCACTGCATTTTTTTCTTCGCCCCTCTTTGCTGGCGATGTCATGGAAGCAGCTGCACTTCTCAAAGACAAAATGAGGGCCTGCGATTGTGCGGCCACCATCTGACAGCCACTGAGGGTCCCCTACTAATGAGGATATCACCGTGCAGCCAAGTGAAAGGTGCTGAATTATGTATGAGTTGTCATTAGACGCACTCGGTTCCTCGGCATCATTACCAGACATTGTTTCTGCTGGAGTGATTAGACTAGTATGGACCTGGGAGGCCCGGTGCGACCGTCCAGGGCCAACACCAGGCCAGCGCGGGGGCCACTGGTGTGTTTCTGAGCCAGAGGCTTGCTGAAGCTTCCCCTTTGAGCCGCTTCCAGTCCCCCGAGGACGATGCAGGAGAGGGCGAAGGCTTCATAGACGAGTGTGTTAGTGCCACTCCTCTGATGTCTTTCTCTGTGATCACTACACAATGGATTGGCCTGTGCCGTGAACCCTGTGTGGTTAAGCAGTGACCTGTGGCTTCGCGGCCGGCTTTTGGGGATTGGCACAATCATTACTGCTTCGTCAGCATCGGATATGCAGGAGAACATGGACGGGGAATTGTTCAGATTTGTGCCTCCTAGTGAGGATTTGATGTGTGCCACATGCAACAACTCATAAGGAAAAAATAAAGCTTTTCACCCTCATCACTAGTCTCCTTCAAAAAATTATCAATGACCCCACTGAGATTAATTAAAAAATAAACATCGAATATGTGACAAGGAATATTAGAATGTCTTTCTAAAATTACATTTGTTTCTGTCTCTGTGCTACAAGAATTTTATAAAATGTCCTCACTAAAATGTAAAGAACATTGGGATAGGGGACGAATGTTTTCCAATTTTTAGAATATGTTTTATTAAGAAAGTGTTACCCTGCACAGATATTGCATAGCTACAAATTACATTTGAAATAATTACTCATTTTACATCCTTGTTATTTATTTTATAAATATTTTTATGTTACAATTTCTTTCCTCCCCCACAGTATGTTGCTGTGTCCAGTAATTTGCCACTGTCAATAAACTACCTCTAGGCTGTGCTGTTGGTTTGTGTAACCAAGTAACCAAGTTCTCCACCCAGAATAGTGCAGTTATGAACTTTCCATATAATCGGGTCTTGTTTTTAAGTGTACCAGAGAATATACATTATGACTCTTTTCTTTCAAGGACTGCAAATGGAAAATGTACATGGAACTTGATGGCGATGACGTTGCAGTGACCTACATCAAAGACGTCACCTTTAATGCGAGCCAGCAGGAAGTCCTTCGGTTTACTAAGGTGTCGTCAGAAATACATTTTCTAAACAATATATGCTGAGACATTACCGCTCATGTTTCAATCAGTGCTAAATGCTGACTGGTCTAAGTTGCTGTATTTTACTCAGAGGATTGTTGTAGTGTGTTCTTGTGGTCAGTTTTTTTCCCTAATGACCTATTGTTATTACAATGCAGCCACCTTTTGTGATGGACAAATGGATCGTAGGAATGCAACAGAATCAGACAGTGGACTACATAGTCAATTATGAGGTGAGTCAATTCACCTGCAAACAATGTAAATCTGCATATCAATCAACCGAAATGCAAATGTTGAATTGTAGGCGGTCACAGGAAATCTGTGTGACAAATACAAAACATTTTAGTCCCCAAATATCCTCACATCCCCTTTTGACTTCACACTTCAGAATGATGTGAAGTCACCAAAGTCGACCAAACACACCCTAAAGATGACGTGGAGTCAAAGTGGCGGACAAGATGAGATCAGGACTGTGGAGCTGGTCATTGAAACACCAGTTGGCAATGAGTGGAACGTCAAGGACAACCGTGGTAATGCTTGATTTACAGTTTGTTGTCTTTGTTGATCTAAAGGGTGCAATGTTTTTCAAAGCAGGACAGATGAAATTGCATCTCTTTAATTCTCAAAAAAATGTAAGTCATATTTAGCAGTATAGAACATAAAATGTGCTTTTCCTTTTACTGATTCTTACTGTATCTTCTGTTTTAGATATTGATCTCCAGTGGATGTACAACGTGAGGTTAAGGCAGATGGTGACCCAGAAAACCCAGCCTACCGCTGCTCTGACTGCCTTCACTAAGTCTGATGCCTGCACTCTGCCTCAGTTCTTGTCTGCGCATGAAAGCCAGGAGTTCTCTTATGCCGCAGCTGTGCGTCGCTCTCCAAACCGCGGCTGCACATCTCCGTGGATCGACTCACGCAGCTCCTCGCCAAGCGCCGGCCTGTCAGCCAAACTCTCACTGCTCCAGCTGGGGTCAAAGGGCAGCAGTCCCTCCAGCACTACATCAGAGAGCACCTCAGAGAGGGAACGAGAGCGCCCACTCAGTGCTGGAGCAATGCGAGACCACCGCAGAAACAGCTACTTTGGCAGCACATGGACTGTGGCGAGGGAACAGGGCAGGGGACAAGCATGGACCAATACAAGAGGAGGTTATGTTCATAATAAAACCAGCAAAACCTTGCGACAGCCAGGGAGGCCACGGTCCAACAGTTACAGTGTCACATCACAGAACCGCCCACCCATGATACCAGGTATATTGTCTGTGACAGAAAACCCCAGCGAGGATAAAGAAGGTGCCAAATCCAGCGATGGAGGGTGGATCAAAGTGGAGCGACAGAAAAGATTACCACGTCAGGACAATAAACAAGTCAGAGGTCGACAGAGGAGAGGCAGCAGGGGAGGGCGTGGTGCTGGGGGGAGAACTTATGTGGGCCACACGTGAACTGACAGCTTCTTGTGTGCTGAACATGTCATGCACTGAAAAGGTTTTGCATATGAATTATGTCTGCTTACTCGCTCAAAAATGAACTGCTTGTTTGAAGACAACCACACTGATGCTTATGCATAACCAAATAAGGTTTTATTTTTCAAATCTGAAATGAGCCCATTCTGTAATTATTGTAAAAAATGGACAATTAAGCCTCTATTCTCTTTTTTCCATTAAAGGGCAGATGGCCTTCAACAATTACATTGCATAAAATTATATATCATATAATTATATATCAGGTTCTCACAAATAATCAAATAAAATGTGGACAATGCCATTACTAACACTCATTTCTTCAAATCTATTCTTTCTGATTTGCCTCTTTGGTGAGTCTATATTTGTATGTATTTTGGCACAGATATAGCACATGATCAGTTGCAGCAGTGGGCACATGAATTTAACAGTTATATTCTGTCTGATATGGTTCCCCACCCCCCAGCCCGGTTACTTTACTCACCACTTTTGTTTTGATTTGTGTTGTCAGGCATAATAAACTAACCCACATAAAGTGTAGCTGAAATGTTCATAGTAAGGGGTTTTAGATCCGTTTCATAGAGCTCACATTTAATGCCCCGTTTACTTTCAAATTCAAGCAACATCTGAACGTTAATCTAGAAATACAACTCAGTTTCCGGGTCCAAGTTTGATCTTGAAGTTGGAAAGGAGTCAACATTTTACCCGCCGTGTATGCAAATCGGAAATAAAAAATTCGCGCCACGGCGTGAGTACATGGAAGATACACACTACCGTCTTTTCATAAATGTGCCATTAGTTTAAATATTTCCAAAGTTTGTCATCTTACACCACCGTAGCATATTTCCAAAAATGCTAGTTTAGTTTGCGTTATTCATATGCTCTCCTATGAGTTTAACAGAAATTAAAAACTATTCAATATGTTTATGCATCTTCCAGGACTTTCCGGTGGCGCGGGAAATGAACAGAGCCCGGGCTGCCTGCAGCTGCAGGTCCTGCATTGTTCACTGCAGAGCTGCTGCACGGAGAGTCACTGAGTTGGTCTGTGTGCAGGAAGACATTTAAAACAAAAATGCCCTTAACCCGCTCCCAGGTAAGAAAAACAACTAATATTTTAAAAAGGAAGATAATGATCAGAAGTTTTGTGTTTATCGTCTTGGCGATAAAACATTCACTTAATACCACACTGAAAGAGTAAGGTTATCATTTTAACCTTACTTTTTCAATGTCGGTGAACTGAAGTTAATGTTGAATCAGTTGCATCAACTTTAATATAACATGCATCAAGTTAATGAACAAGTAGTAGTTGCACTGAAATGCTGTCGAAATATGCACGACACACTAACCTACATTTTGCTTGTTGTTTCTCAGGGGTGTGTCAGTAGACACTCAAACTATAGTCTACTGATCGATTACACTATTCCATTAAGGGAAAACTTACTTAGTTTTATTATTAGAATCATAATTAAATTAGTTTTAGTATTTACTGGTTTCAAACTTTGTGACTAAAAATGGTGTTAAACTGACCATGCTGACTGGGCTTGAGGTATTTCATGTTTTCTAACATTTCATCAACCAAATTATCAGTTGAAAAATTGTCAGATTATTGCTTATTAATAGTTACTTGCAGCCAATATCTAAACATTTCAAAGCTCAGCAGCCAAGATCACGTGAAGAAATCAATAGTCATTTAATATGACTTGGTGCTTACACAACCTGATGAGGTACTCGAGCATCGCTGTCCTGATTAGTATCCTCAGGTACCTGGAGTTCATAAACCACCTCCCTCCATGTTTGAGGGTTGTTCAGTGAAGACAGAAACCTCCCTGATTCAGCGGAGTATACTCTCTGTTGGAGGTTGTAAAATGACTCATGTTGATTTATCATTTATAGAAACTGGTGGTCCATCCACCTCCATCCACCAGGATGAGCTTGAGGAGCTTTCGCAGCGTCCCACTGGTTCCCATGGAGACCTCCTCTTCTTCCTCTGATGACAGCTGCGATAGCTTCGGCTCAGATGGAGGCTTTGCAAATACGGTAACGACAAAATACCAAGTCTCGACATAATTATAATCCCATCAATTGATGATGAATGCGTAGGATCTTTGCAGCACCATCTGCAGCTAATGCCTGTGTCTCTGTTTAGAGGAGCAGCTTAAGACAGACGAGGAGGACGTCAGAGAAACCAAAGGTGTTTGAAGCCACATCAGAGGAGGATACATGCAGTGGGTTTGAGGAGAGCGAGATCAACAGGCAGATGAAATCCATGGTAAGTTTTTCGTAAAGGGGAAAAAAACTAAATTTCATAACTTGGAGTACACGCCACAAAAGTTTCTAAGTGTAAATTGTGTTTTCCTTCAGAATGTAGACACTGAACCTAAAAGACGCGGCCGCAGGTCCACCCCTCTGAAGGTTGCCATGACGTTCCCCACCAAGAAGCAGGGCAAGAAGAGGCCGGCGTCTGAACCGTTCCCTCAACCCAAAGCACGAGACTCTGACACCGAGGAGGAGGAGAACTTCATGGACAAGAGGGCCCTCAATATTAAGGAGAACAAAGAAATGGTACCATTTGCTCTGTATAATTACTTCTAAAATTTGGTCAGAACTGTTTAAATTTCCATTTGTTCTTTACCTGTTCATTAATTCACTTCTGCGTATTTATAGCTTGCAAAGCTCATGGCAGAGTTGAACAAAGTACCTGGACTCTTCCCAAGAGGGATGGCCATGTTGGCTCCATCTACGGTAATTTCATTTAAAGACTAAACATGGAATTTGTTGTTTAAGTGGACTGAGCTGTGTGTTTAACTGATTTTGAACTCTCCAGCCACGACAGGCACCTCGGCGATCCAGGGGAACCCCGCAATCTTGCAGGAGAAACCCAGAGCGCACGTCACGACCCCACACACGATCCCGCACGCTGGTGGACGGGCCCCCCAGCCCGACCCCGGAGGAGGTGGAGGAGGAGGAGGAGGAGAACGACAAGTTCAGCCTGGTTCGCAAAAGCCGCTACTACGAGGAGGATTATGAGCCAGTAAGTCATTCCACATATGGTCTGTCTCCTTGCACGTTGCCGTAAATTCTGATAATATGTGGGCATTAATCACCCTCTAATTAAGTGCACTTATTTCTTGTTCAGCCTCGTCGCCGTCACTTTAACTTGAGCAAGGCCATCCCTCATGTGGTGCGGCCTGTAGAGGACATCACAGAGGCCGAGCTGCAGCGCATCTGCCATGTTGTGCGGGACAAAGTCTACGACAGCTCCGCCGTAGGTCCCGCCTTCGCTCTAACGCTGAGGTTTTCGACAGATTTTCATTTTGTTGGTGAGCTTGAGATGATAAATCTTCTCTTCTCTCTCAGGGAACCACTTGCCACCAGTGTCGCCAGAAAACAATCGACACCAAAACAAACTGCCGTAACCCAGAGTGCGTGGGGGTGAGGGGTCAGTTCTGTGGGCCCTGTCTCCGTAACCGCTACGGAGAGGAGGTGCGAGATGCTCTGCTGAATCCGGTGCGTGCCTCCTAAACATACAAGGTTGTGTAGACATTTGATGATTTGTATGAAATGGACAAGTCTGACTCGCTCCCCTCTCGTTGCTCCCGGTAGGAGTGGCAGTGTCCGCCATGCCGAGGGATCTGCAACTGCAGCTTCTGCCGTGCCCGAGAAGGCCGCTGTGCTACGGGGGTGTTGGTTTACCTGGCAAAGTACCACGGCTTTGACAATGTGCACGCCTACTTGAAAAGGTGATGGGGGCATTTTGTAAGATATTTTCTGTGTTGTTGTTGTTATTTGTGTTGCATCAAACTAAAGTTGTCTTTTTCCTCTGCAGCTTGAAAAAGGAGCTGGAGGAAAGCAAGTGAAGTGTGGAGGAAGAGTCCGCTCCCCGGACCCGACTGACACGCTCCGTGACCATTTTGTTCAGTTCAAATATTGTTCACAGAGCCTCAAGCATCATAACACAATACTTATTGTTCCCAGCTGTGAAATTTTCATGTACTTTTTGAGCATTGACTGACATCTGGAGGAGGCACATGCTGCCACTTCTCTTCAGTTTAGAGCTTTTTGCTGTCGTTAGTTCTCCCACATGTTTTACTGCCTGTTCCTAAAGGCTGAGCCCTAAACATTAACACTGAGCAAAGATACAGCAAAACACATTTTTTCAGTTTTCAAGAATTGTTTACTTGGCCAAACAGCTGTGGTCATAAATATTATAGGATGATTACTTTGTTCCATGATGTAAATATATTCACCAGAATCACTTTTTTTCTTTTATAGCTGAATCGTCCTGCAATGAAATACCTTTCAGGCTTGATTGAGTCCAGTACTGTATTTTACATTGTTTTAAATGTATAGGTTTTTACACCGTATAAACGCTCATCTCCGATGGATCTTTTTTCCCAACTTGTGTTCTTACAAGTTGTGTCGTTTTTATTGAAAATTCAGAAGAAGAAAAAAAATGTTGGGATCTTCTGTATCTGGGTGCTACTGAGGTGGTGCAGGTGGAGAGGGCAATAGACTGGGGTCCACCACCACCAGGAGCTCTGTGATGTACTACAGCGCCTGGTTAAATATCCTTCATTAGATAACTGTCACTAATGGTGTGGAAACAATTAGCACACTCTAATGGGAATCTCATACCTGTAAATCATTTTATCCTGTTAAAGCACGTTCTCGCTCTGCTTCAGTCTCTTTGGCTCATTTTCTTCCTTCCACTGTTAAGTAGGAATGGTTGAAGTGGCCGTAGAGTTATGGCCTCGCGTTTTCTGCTCAGAAGTGCGACGCTCTACAGGAAATGACATGAAATTAACCTCTGCGTCGTTCGTCTTTGAAACGTACTTGGTTTGACCTGCGGCGTGACGTTCTCTGATTATATGATGCTGTTCTAAAATAATCAATGGCTGAGATTGGATCTCTACTGTAATGACAGGTGGAGGTCGTCTTGCTGCTTGTTTGTGAGGTGCCGCTCTGCCAACAGGAAGAGTGATGCTGAGCTGTTGAGGAGGAAAATCTGTTATGGTGATGCTTTGCTTTGTGCTTATTGGGTTAACTGTACATTTTCATTAAAGCGTTAATCACTGCACAATCATGTTATCAGTTTTCTTTGACTTGACCATCACTCTATCCAGAACAGTGGCAGCTGTAATAACTGTTATTGAAACATGGAGGAGAAATCCTGAATGCTGCTGGTGATTGAAGATCATAAGGACAGTGGAGGCTGGAGGTTTAATAACGTTTCTATCACTGTGAGGCAGCTCCGCTCTGTGTCGATGCGTTCCTTCACAGGCTCAAACTTTGACTGATGTAGTCTGTTGGGTTGTCAACCAACTGCCTATGGAGGCGATAATCGCCATTTCTGACTGCCCCAAGCTGCGTTAAAGGTACGGCAGGTGAAACCCCTTAATTCTTTCCATAATTGATCTGTCAAATAACAATAAATCCTGTATCAATATAGGAACTTTTAAAGCAAGGGTTTACAAAGGGCTATGAAATAAAAGCAGAAAAAAGTATGATGGCAGAAGAACCTGACAACATAAATTGAGATGTAACATGATATAATGATGAGGTTAAATGAGAGAAATAATAAAAGGGGAGTTAGAAATTAGGTAAAAAGAGGTAAAGAAATTAAAACAAGTAGAGGCAAAACTATAGCTTGTACAATATCAAATCATTGAAATAATGACATTTGCAATTCTCCAAACCAGAAAGATAAATTTCATCATCACAAATTGGTTGAATATTTGACATTTTTACATTATAAAATACAGAAATGATTCATTGATTGTCAAATTTGTTTCTCCTGTCAGTCCAACAAATCAACATTCCATCAGCCCACAAACTTTTAGAGACCTTGTTGACATAGAAAAGTTCGTTGTGATAATATGTGGGAAATGTGAAGAGAGGGTTGATTTTATTTCTGTGAATTTTAAACATGACACACTGATCTTACACGTTAAACATCAGATGATCTTAGAATCTGATCTCATACAGTAGGTGCAACTCTGATTTTCTTTCTCACATGGCGTTAGAGCCGATTAAATTCTACATCAAACACAACTTCATGTGTGCTGTGTGTCACTGAAGAACGTCTGTACCCATAAAAAGTTCAATAACTGCTCTTGTGAGAAAGTCAGTCAATGGCAGAACAGTAGATGTGGCTTCAGTGTGTTGCTTCTTTATAGAGGAGATGATGTATCCACTTAAAACTCCTCAGTTTCACATGATACAGTTCAAATCTGCTGTCTGTCCTGAGAAGTCAGCACGCACAAAAAGCATGCATATAGCAGCAGGGTGAACAGTATATTCTTAAAGGAAAAAATACCTGGTGATCATTGAAAAACCCAGAAAAAGCCACTAAATCTTCATTTTACTGTGTAGCAGACAGAATATTTTATCCAATGGGAAGACTCTTAAAGGATTATGGGGGAAAAAAACCTTTAAAACAGTGGTAAGTGCTGTTAAATGACTTTCTGGGTTCATCAAAGATCACTATCAGAAAGAAATAGATGCAGACTAGAAGAAGTCTAATAACAGTAACACATGGGGTGGAAGAAACTGAGGCTAGCTAGCTACCCTTACATTTATTTACCTTTTCTACACCAGTGCTTGGATTTGATGCATTCTGCATTTTACACAAATAAAAAATACCGACAACTCATGTTCTGGGGAAATGATTGAAAAAAGTACAGTCACTAAGTTAATGCTCTGCTCAAAAGACGGATAACAATGTAATCCTGATAGAGGCATTTTACTTAGCTTTTGGATTTTATTAAAAGCAGCACATGTGAACACTGTCACACAAAGACAGGATGGTATAACCTGTCTTAAATCCACTGAAAAACAATAAATGAATAAAATTGTCATTTATAGGAGCAAAAACTACAGATTTGTCAAAGCAAATGTAAATTCCATGTTTTGATGAATGAACCTTGAACCTTTGGTCCAGACTCACCGACCTGAACCATGATTTAGACTCTAGCTAAAGATACACAGCCTGCAGGTTAGGTCTGTTTTGACATGTGGAGTTCAGGTCAGCTGGTCACCTCAGACCGATTGTGATTGAATGGACAGAATAAGGCAAGTTAAGGCAATTTTATTTGTAAAAAATGCACAAGTAAAGTGAGTCAAGACATTTTAAAATATGCACAAGTGGTCAGACAGAAGCACAATTACTGCTCAGGATACAGGCTTCTTTGAATTTCACCGTTGAATTTGTCATTAATTATAAGACCTCAAGGCATTAAATGACTCAGGTCAAAGGATTGAGCCATTTATTGGTATTTATTTGATCACATATGGGGTGATGTGAGTGATGAAAGCAACCGTGAATAAACGGTCACTGGCTTGTACGATTTTGTAATCAAATAATTGTGTCGATTTACAAATCCAATAATCAGTCTTTTGTCTTTGCTACTGAAGTCTAATGAAGTCTGTAAATCTAGTGTTGGGTTATTACACAACTATTGACAACACAATAAAACAAAAAATAAAATGAAATATTAGACACAGCAGTAAACAACAATAAAAAAATAAAAAGTCTGGTCTCCTTTTTACCATCCACAGAAAATTACACTGAACAACCATTTTATTAGATACATCTGTCAAATGTTTAAAATGTGTGAGCAGGAAAATCTCATAATACAAGTAAAGTCAGTAATTACAATTGAAGTGACACCTAGGAGAATTTGTATAACATACATATATGCATGTACAAACTTATTTTTCATGTTATTGAA
Organism: Selene dorsalis; assembly: GCA_900303245.1. NCBI lineage: Eukaryota > Metazoa > Chordata > Actinopteri > Carangiformes > Carangidae > Selene > Selene dorsalis. The sequence continues at coordinate 9,123 of OMNW01020225.1, read as the reverse complement.
ACAATACAGTATTGATCAATGTATCAATTTCAGGTTATGCCAACATAAATATAGCATCCAACATAACATCTCTTCTTTCTTCCTCTTCTTTTCCTCCAAAAGGAACATTTCAAAAACTATTATTAGTATAATAAAGATGCACTTGAAAATACTAGTCCTGTATTAAATACCAATGATCATCCACTTTGGGGTGATGAATATTTAGGGAAGTAATTGTTTACAACGCTCAAGCATTGAGCTGATCTGGTAATCAGGCTATGAAATACAATATTTATTCATTAGAGCAGATTTAATGAGGCCTTGCGGCGCTAATTATGAAAACCAGTGTAGCAGTAAATGAGTAGCGCACGGTGGCGGGCTGCGGGGTACCTGTAAGGAGGGACTGGGGGTTGAAGTGCCCTGAGTGCCATGGCACACTGAGCAGCAACACACAGCCCTGACTGTGGCCGTCCAGCCCACAGCAATACATCACCGGACCTGCAGACAGGTCGCAGATGGGCCCTGCATCCCTGCACGCCCTGCTCTCACACCTCCAGGAATCAAAGCAGGATTTCCCCAAAGCATCTTAATGTTCAGATTATCTGTTTTATTGCATGTCAACATTCAGCATGGGAGCAGGTCTCATCACAGTGGTGCTTCAGGTGGACGTGCTCATTTTAAATATCCTTCCACCGATACATAAAGCTGGAAACAGGCTGAGTGCTTATCCTGCACACTCTATTTGCATGCAGGTCTGGAGATATGAGGTAGGATTTTTGCAGCATAATATGGGTTTTGATTGACTGATATTTTCATTATGGCTGCAGGGTAGCGTGAAGACTGTTAATTTGCTCAAGAGTCCTGCAGGTCTACGGTGATTGTAGTAGAGCCAGACTAAAAGCTGAATAAATGAAACTCACAGGGCACAATCACAATCTGTGGGTCAAAATCAACTGATTAATTATAATTTAGAATCAATCTGTCAGGCCTCTGTAATAAACACCCTTTCAGGCTTGCTGCTTATTAACCAGCTTACGATGGTGGTACAAGTGTAATATGGTAGCTACACCTTGTAAAACTAAGTTATTACAGCAAATAGGTGCATATTCTCAAAATAAAAAAAGGGAAACGTTAGGGGTGAAAATATTGATTGTTTCTACTTTTTTTTTTTTTTTGAGGCAGCTCAGCAAGACAACTTTCCACACATGAATCTCCCTCTGGTTCTGACCTCTACATCCTGTAAAGTGTGGTGAGGAGAGTGCTGTTAAATGCACAGTGAGTGACTCTGGGTGGCAGGAGGCTTATGACATGTTCCTTTCCTCCTGTTCCTGCCTGCAAAGTGATGGAAACAGCAGTCTGGTCCAGGTGTCAGGGACATTATCAAAGAAAAGGGCTGCCTGCAGTTGCTCCATCTCACAGGAAATTGCCAACTCACCCTAACAAAGGAAGGCATAAGTGCACTTGCTGCTGCCTTCAAGGGGAGCGTGATAAGATGACATTATAAATACAGAATTGTTCATGGAGGTGGAGGGGTAGGCACATCAGGCAGCTGAACTTGACAATTCTGTTTTTCATGTGCACGTCTCAAGCCTCTATGGGTTTATCTAAAACAAAATCTTCTTCTTATCCACTTGGGCTTCGTACATTTCGTAAATGTGTTAAACTGTAATTGTGGACATTTAATCTTTAAACTACTGCAGACGGCAGCTTCGCGTAGTTTACAACTTCAGCTCCAGGACAACTCCCAAAAACCCAGAGGAGACATTAAAGAAAAACAAATAATTAAAATTATGCAAATAATGTCCTGCACACTTTATATGTAGTGAGTGTACAGGTTATAATTAGTCTACAGCAGGCTGTAAATAATAATACAAAAAATGTTCAGGGGTGCTCCTACACATTTTGCATAATAAACAACACAGTGAGAATAATTGGGGGGATTTTAATTACATTGTGTGTTGGACATAAAGTATTTCCTATGTGCTTGTCAGAAAGAACACAGTGTAGTGACTGCTACAAACTTTAATAAAAAATAAAATGAAATAAGCATTCAAAGTAGATGTTCATTATTCATCATGCTTCTGATAAGCATTTGGACGGCGCTGTAGTGTCTGATACATGGTGCTCCATGACACCTGAAGGGGGAGCTCTAATACAGGCAACTTGGGCTGCACTTTTCTTTTATTATCTTGCTTTAACTTTTCAACAAGTCTTCAGTGAGTGAAGGAGAAAGAGAAAGTACTGTCAAAGCTTTGCCTCACATTCTGCTGCACGTTGATCAAATAAAAGCGACACCGAGCGAA
>OMNW01020221.1:56681-88129 GCA_900303245.1 Selene dorsalis | reverse complement strand
CTGGCAAGGGGTGCGGGCGTCCGGGAGGGGCCCCCTCAAAAGCCATCTACGAGGGGCCACACCCACACGGCCATTACGGTGGAGGCTGTTCTGGGCTTCTCCCGAGGCCGCCCGCCTGCCATTTTTAGAGCAGCAACAGAGTAGACCACATGCTGTGGCTTCAGGCAAGTGGGGGGAAGGAAGGTTTCTTCTTTATTTTCAGTCAAAGTGCCATTGGGCTTTGGGAGAATTTCTACATTTGCACTCCGGTTGACTCAGTCAGTGAAGAGAAATTGTTTATCTCTTCGATGAAACTGAAAAAAAAAAAAGAAATCCCATGTTGCCTCCCGATTTAAGTTTTTGACCCAACTTTTGTTCAGCAATAGGGAACCATTCATTGAAAACAAATGAAATTCCACATCCTAGTACCTTTAATGCGTCTGTTTTACTTGTGTGGTTTTGGCATTTGTCCCAATCTTAAAAGAATAGATGAAAGTATTAAACTTAGTTCCAAGATCTTGTGAAATATGTGAAGTTTGGTTGATTCAGTCCTGCGCAGTCTCAGTGTTTTTCAGGAGAGTGTGTGGGTGAAACGTTGGGTGGTCTAAAGGAGAGAAGACTTAAGATTCCTCTCGCACACATATGGTGCGGCTTGGCCTTTTTGTTTTGATTTTAGAGGTTTTAGGTTATAAGTAATAAAGTCCCCTTTAGGTACGACCTGCTTATTTTACCTACCTATAATGTCATTCTATTTCTGTACTCCATGCCCTACCCAGCCCTCTCTCCATTTCTGCCTTTTTCCAGCTCCAGTCTGTTGCACATTCAAAAATCGAGACTTTTTTTTTGTATCTTGTCAAACACCAGTTTTGACAGTTGTGACCCCTGCTTTAATCCACAGCTCCTGTCTTTCTAACTTTACTTTAGCTTGTCTCGATCCTCCTCTCCTTCTTGATCAGTATCACCAGGAAGTCCCCACATCAGTCTCCTTTTCCAAAAGAGGAAACACAAGTCAAGAACACTTCACTTCTGTTCCACACAATCACTCAATACACAGGGACATCTGATACTCTTGGTCACCCGTCTAGAGCATAGAGGCGGACGCACTCTTTTGACCCACTTGAAGATATTATCCCCCTCCTGCAGCGCAATATGTCTTTCATAAATAAACGATAGTTCCAGTCCTCCAAACCACATCGTTATGGCACTGAGACATCAAATGTAAAGCTTTGAACGATCTTCTGTTAGGAGTAAAAGAGCTAAGAGAGATGGAGGCTTTGTCTCGAGAGTGGTGGACCACAGAGCAGAAGTGGATCTCATGAGGGATAGAAAAATGCTACGCAGAAACGATCAGGGTCAGACTTATAATGCAGGCACTCACAATGTGCAACGTGTTTGTATTTTAGGGGATTCATTAAATAAAACCTGTAAAAAGAATCATATTATTTTATACAAGGTGTGAAGACTGCTGAGAGGCTGAAGTAAAACATTTAATGTAAAAAAAAAGACAAAAAGGCTCAACTAAAAGTAAACACTTCTTAAACAAGGGGTGTATTTAGCTCCCAAATCTGGGGACAAATTCTGGTTATTTCAATACAATAAGAACATACAGGAGAGGAGTTCATTAAATCAAGGAGAGCGGAAGTCATTTCCAGGGTGAGGGGACCAGAGGAGACTGCTGGTGGCACACACACGACACATGGAACAGATCACACGACGCATGGAGTTGGATTTGCCGTACGAAATAAAGTAACCCAAAAAAGAAAACCTCAATTTACTCCCTTTAAAAAAACCCTCCCCTCTTTTTGGCAGGGCTCCGCCAAGGAGTAATGAGCTCCCACCCAAACCTCAGCACCAGCTGCTGTCAGGGTCTGGGGGCACTGACTAAACATGTACAAACCAGCAGGGTGGAGGGAGGGGAGGGCGGTGTGGCGGTCGGCCCTGTGGGGTACAGTGCAGCTCAGTGTACCTCCTGACATGTCAGCGTTCAAAGGGATCGATAAGAGTTAACATCCGAGAGGATAAAAGCAGTGAAATCATCAGAGGGATCGCAGCAGGGAAACACACTTTGAAAGCATCCAAACACACACCGCACACACACAGCGGGGGGTGCAATCATTACATTTTTCATTTTTGACACAAGACGGAGGTGTTTTCAAGACATTCAAAGCAAGTCTCGTGTGAAGTCTTACACCTTAACTGACTAGATTGTATGAAATGTCATCTGAAGGCAACGGTGTTTAAAGAAAGCACCATCCTCAAAATGAAGCCAGTGAATAAGTGCTAAAAAGTGCATTTCCTCAAACTGAAGGAAATTCTACAAATGAGTTGCACAAAGAGCAATTTTAGTGTCAGTAGCTAATTTCCCTTTACTGGCAAATGTACAGGAGAGAATCTTTATATAATTAAGCCATCTGAATTTTATCAAAGCTAAAGTTGCACATAATAAAGGGCGGGGCACATTGAGTGACGGCTAAGTGAACAGTATAGGTTAACTGGCCTGCACCGTCTCACAACCACACACAGCCAACCTCTTTGTCCATTTCTGAGTTAGATATTGTTCCTGGTAAATCTTTGTGTCACCAAGGCTACCGTATAGGTCCACCTTTATGTACTATCTGTGGTTTATGTATTATGACAATCATGCGTTTACTGGAACTTCTGCACATCTGGTGAGTAACTGTGTGTGGTACACATGTTTGTTGAAAGTTGTCCCTTCGTCCTACATGAAAAAATGCAGTCCTGTCACTTATTTGAATGGAGTCAGTCCAGGTGAGCAGTCAGGGTGCCAGTGCAAATGGCTCTGCTAAACTGACACAGGGGTTGTTTGGCACAAAAAAAGCTGAACCAGCAAAATGGCATGATCTGGCAGGGTGCAGGGTGGCCCCTCAGATATATGTGAGCTCCCATCAGTGGTACATTTCTTTAGAAACATGAGCATTTCTTGCGTTTACCTTACAAAATAACTGCCACCAGATAATTCTGTAAAACGTTCAGATCTGTTCCTCAAACTGGATTTCATTAGACAAATTTAACAGCTCGCCTGTGCCTGAAGTCACACCGCCCCCTACCAATACACCCCCCTGCACTGTTATAACCCTGGGCTCTTATCGGTCAAATCATCCACCCAGACACTGTTTGATCATCTGATAGGTGTCTTATCTGAAGCATACTGACACCTTTAAGAAATTTCAGAAGGTTCCTGTTCAAAACTTTGCAAATAACGATTTTATCTTAAACTGTGACAAATAATACAGATGTTAAACAACTGGAATTTCAAATGGAATTTCACCAAGTCCAATCAAGGAAAGTCTGAAGTAAGTCAAAAACAAGTATAGAGATAGAGAAATATTCTTCAACAAAGATACTGCCATTAAACAAAGTTTATACTTTCTGAATGCAATGTTCAAGATGAAATCAGTTTGATAAGAAGCCTGTAGTTCTTCTGTAGCTCATTCATAAAACACTTTTTTACACCTTGCGGAGGAGGATGCTTTAGATATTAATCACGCTCTTACTCAAACCTGCCACACTGCATGTATGTTGCCTCAACCTGCCAGTGTCCAGTCAAAAGCAGAGTCCTCCTCCAGGTCCCTCTCATTTCACAAAGTATGTATAAAGAGATATTGAAACAGACTGTCATTGCTGTCATTGCGCCATCCTGAGCAATTGCATGCATGACGCCTGTTGGGGTCATTAGGTGGCCACAGGTCTCCTCGACAGACGAGGAGATTACAGGCCAGATGTCGGCTTGTATACAGCAAGAAGGCGGTGGACTGGGATTTGTTTGGGAGTAGATGGACTTCTGTGTTTCTGGAGCTGATACTTGCATGTACCGTAATACTTTGTATGACAAAACAGCACATTCAGCACGTTACACAACATTCGCAGTTCCACAGCAGGATAATAATTCTGTCATTCTTTGAACAGTAAGAAATTCTCCGTAGAAGAGAACAATTAATGTCTCCCCTGTGCCGTGTTAGAGTATTTCTGACATGTGCGGTCACTGAGACATCACAGCAAGGCAAGAACAAACTAGTCTTTGCTGGGGGTGGGGATGTCGGACTGAAATTATGTTGCTCTTTTAGAAACACGATTCAGAGTAATAGCAGGCGGGAAACTTCTTCTCTTTTCTTTTTTTTGCTGTTTCTATTTGCATTTGCTCAAAAGTTCATGTGCTAAAAGGAAAAAACTTACAGGGAAAGGATTACTTTCTCCTCATTGCTATATGTGATCACCACCATGTCTGGTGAGTGAACATGTTCTGTCCACTGGTTGAAATGCAGCCTGTTGGTGGTTGAATTACACAAAACCACCAACATGCCCCAAAGTAGAGACAGACCACTCGAGCCGGCCAGGTCATTTTATTAAAAGCATGTTGTTGCTTTTCATGTCTGACATCAGGCTATAACATCTGATGCCATAATCAGCAGCATCAACAGCACTACAAATGGACATGATATTCCCTGGTACGTTGTATAACCCACCACCCTGTCTCTCTCTCTCTCTCTCTCTCTCTCTTTCTCTTTCTCTCCCTCTGTCTCTCTGTCTATATGTCTCCCTCTTTCTCTCTTCTCCCCCACTTCTCTCGCTCTCTCATTTTCCGTTGACAAGCTCTCTGAATCTTTGACCACACAGCCTGGAAAAATAGCACGGAGTCATGCTGCAAGGCAAGTCTATCCCTGACCCTGATTCCCTCTCACCACATTTCCATCAGCAGCGAAGTAAAACACATCTAATCATTTCAGTTTTCCCCCTCCGTCGCAGTATTATTAACATTGTTAATTTTCTGAGGGTTGCAGCCCAGAGGGGAATGTCAAGGGAAATGCATTATGGCGAGATATTCCATTGATCCACCATTATACACACTTACTTGGTTGCTGTAATGGCCTAATGACACCAAGAGGCCAATTTAAAACAAATGTAGAAAACAGAAGGCTATTCACCCCCGAAAGAAAGATGCATTAAAAAGCATGTGATGCCAATGTAAAGACATAGCCTCAGAGCAAAAGAGTCTCACTGCTTTGTTTCATGCTTGTTTGTACTGCTGCTTTTCCTTTGGGTTACCACCATGATGAATTATCTGGCAAAACATTCACTACTATTTCAACACCAATGCCTACTGGATGAACTTGCGAGGACTCGAATGCACACAATGAAGCTACTGGGAGCACTGTGAGTATGAAGTACTCCCACCACTCTGCTGAGATGTTAATAATTTTAATGGGTGAGATCCAGGGAATAAGTCATAGTTTTATTTTCCTCAAAACATTCAGTTTGTACCCATGTGTGTTATTTGTCAGAAGGATCATGGATACAGTACAGACCTGGTGGCACGACAGGTCAAGTATGACTTTTGAGGCAGATCTGGATCATCTGCTATGAATTCGAATTTCCTTTTTTTTCCCTGAAGTCTGGTGTATGTTGTTTGACACTGGCATCAGTGGAGGTCTGCTCTTAGTTGTAGATTAAGGGACATCATTATTTTTGAAAGTTTGAGGTCAGTGTTCACAGTAGATTGTTTTACAAGGACAAATCCAAAACTACAAAATCAGAAACAAAGTCCTGTGAGATTTCGTTCACTTTTATGAGCTGCACAGCGTTTTCCAGTTTCTCTCAGGACAGTCTTTAGCGTGTGATTCCCATTGTTTGTACACCTTGTCACCTAAACCTCAACGAAATACTCAGCACAGCACAGCTATGGTGAAACACAAGTATGTGTCAGGTCTTTTAAATGTAACAATACAAGGCAAGCTTCCAAATGAACTAGTGTTTCATCCTTTCTTAACAAAACATTGTCTGAAATTACGATGATATTTTCCATCTTCCAAGGCATTTTTTATTTGTGTGAACTGTAATCTGAAACTATTTGATCAAAATATAAGTGACATGACAGGAATTTGACGAAAGCCCTTTCTGTTTTTAACAGTTTTCAGTGCTTACGATAGAAACACAGTGACACTCCAAAAGTGTTGAGATTCAATATGTGATTAGCTCCTTTTGCCTTTTTGACACTTCATCACCTTTCTTCTCTGATTCCCCCTTACACACTTGAGCCCTATTGGCACACATGACAATAATCTTGTGCCACTTTAACTCTCAGCACCTTCCTAATCGGCCGTCCAGTTCTACTAGTGACAACAACACAATGTGAGCCATCACACTGCAGACTCTATCTCTGCTCAGGAGACTTGGTTGTAAGCAAACACACTGCGCAATCACTGCCATCACTTCAATCAACTCGTCACTGGGAGCGGTTTCATTTTCTATGGAGCAGAGCAACCAGAGGAGGTTTCGCCAAAGTGAAACGGCTCGGCAACAGCGTTTGCACGGAAAAGTTGACCACTGGTGAGCATAATGGAGACAGCCTATGTTGGAGACAGCATTATTGGTTCCTGTTTTCTTTTTTTTTCTTTTTTTTTTTACCAAAGCAAAACATTTTCAGGAGAAAAAAGAAAAAAAAATGCCAACAAAAATCTAAATTTACTTAATTATGAAACAGATTCAAATCTCCATTTGAAAACACACACAAATGAACTTGTACAAATACAGAAAGTCACACTGTCTGTTCTACATGGATGTGAAAAATTGTAACCATGGGAACGAGCATATGCCTTGCAAGCACAAACAGTGCACTGTAAACCGATCAGCCATAACACTGTAACAGGTGACTGGTTTTAATGCTGTGACAAAGTCAAGACATGGAGCTGCGGAAAGTAGCTGAAACTACAAATTAAATTTCAAATCAAATTACTAAAATTTCAGAATGAACTCTTAAAATACCACAACATTAAAAACAGTCACTTGCTTTAATGTTCTGGCTGATATGCCTGTAGGCCTATATACTTTTGGCAATAAAGTTCTTATTGTCTTTAGATTTGTTCTGCTTATACTGAAGTTGAAACAGCTCCACTGTGGAAGTGACTGGATATCCCATATAAAGAGATGTACAAAGAGGAGGCTCCTCAGATACAAAAAGTTATTACTGTTTAAAAAAAAACAAAATTTGACCATTTCAATCATAGGGCCCAGTTATGTTGATCAGGGTCTAATATTTTTTTATCGTATTTGGACGTTTTTGTTTTTGATTTGCTATCGGACCAATTTTTCCAAGTGACAAGGAAAATCTTTGTAAAAGCCACGTTCAGTCTTATCCATTCAGACCACTCAGTTACCACCAAAAACACTGATCACATCAGAACTACAGGACTGGTAGCCTACATCTGATTAACTGAGGTCCCAGCGCTGAGACAACCCGAGGTCTTTACCCAGAATTCTCTGAGGTCTGCACAGCAAGAAAAAGATATAGAACTCCTGTTTGAGTCCACGTGTGTCGTCTGTTGTCTTGTTGAAGCACTATCATCATTAAAGCCACTGTGAAGTTGATGCATATAGGTTCTTGTCTAATCCAGCTATCACAAACCTGGGCTACTGTGCTAGCAACACTCCAGAAACCTACTACTTTTAATAAATGTGATAGCTATCAGATGGACAATAACTAACCGTACAAAACATATAATCAGCCCTGGGCAACGTAATGGTGCCCACCCAACGCCCCGAGGTTCATCAAGCCTGCAGTGCCTACTGTACGCACCCAAAGATCTAAACCACACAGGGCAGAAAATAGTAAATAGAGCAGAGAAAGCTTTTTGAAGAGGCTGTTAAGAGCCTAACGCATTCTCTAATTATAGATCTCATTTAGTGTCTTTTGAAGAGAACTGTAAATGGGCACACGCCAAAGTTTTAGATTACTACAACTCTTATAAAAACGAGGAAAGGCAGCCCATTGCGGCCCACCTCTCAGTCTCAGCAGCACAGAAGCTTTCTTACGTCCCCTCTCATTTCACTTAAATGTAAAACATATAAAGCATTAATGAACACTAAGAAGAAAAGGAGCACTTCACTTAAAGGCTCCCATCAGCGACACAATATGTGTCAAATGAGAGGGGAAGGAAATGCCTCAGAAAGTGTGAAAAGCCACGTACAACACACATGTATCTGCGAGGATCCTGGCACGACACGGTCGGCTCATGCAGGAGGCATCGCACCGCTGATTACACTTCCTGTGGATGTCAACTGATACTCAGCAGGTGCTGTCATAGTTCGCCTTCTGTGACACTTTGCCCTCCGTTTGATGTGAGGTTTATATGAGTGAGAGTACAGTCCTGTAGGAGTGTGTGACAGTGTAAACTATTGCATGTAGGAGCCTTTGTTCTTCTACTCACACCCCTTCTGGGATAAGAAAATAAAGCAATGAAGGTCAGTTGGAGAACAGACTGCCAAATATAGCTGCTGTGTTCATGTGAGGGCCAGACTCTCCAGAACGACAAGCCCTGCTCCAACCATGCCCTGTAATTGAGGAGAAAATAAGGACAGAAATTATATGTTTATTTTTGACAACAATTTTAATCTTCTGTGCTCTCCTTCAGAAAAACGAGACGCCCACAAAAAGGCGCTGAGAATCTGTCCTGCTCAAGACTGAGAGTTGAGTTTTTTGAATTTTTTAACCAATAAATGAAATCAATAAAACTGCACACAGCCACTGAAACAAGTTTTCAATTTCAGTCTTTCCCTCCCTTTTCTGTTGAGATTCACCTCCAGCCCTGTGCATCACACTTTAACAACAATGTCTTCATCTTAAACTAATGAAAAAGCAGAATGTTTTGCTCATTAAATACAAATTCAGCGACCGAAAATATTATGATCGTGATAGATCAATGTTCATTAATGAACACTTTTTCTTTTTTTTTCTTCACTTCCATGTGTTGTGCCACTGGTACCAAAACAGCTTAAAATGAATGCTTACATGAGTCCACTGTTGCCTATAAAGTTGGAATAATTTTTTTTTTTCAGACACATTCCTCTTTTTATTCCTTTTTACCCTGTACACATCACTAATCTCCTTTGACCAGGGGCAATGATTACATACTGAGACCCAGTCACCAGCTTTGAGGAGATATTCACTTTATCTATCAAGAATAAATCACATGGTCAAAATAATTTCATGAGAAGAGGTAAAAAAAAAAAAAAAGTTTTATTCCAACTTTATGGGCAACTGTATATCTTTACTGTAACAACAACAACACTGATGCTGTCAAAGGTACATTCATGCAATAAAAACTATAGTCTCGTCCACCCAAGACCAGTACAGTTTGGGTGGGTTTGTCACAGTGCATAGCTGAATAGTTGCTTTGTTTCTAGATAAAATTATGAAAAGTTGAATAATTCCTGAAATGTTACAGTTCATGATGAATCAATGTGAAGTTGTGGTTTTTGTCTTGATTTTAAAATGTTTTAGCAGACAAGCAGAATGCAGCTTGACGTCCACATGTGTGCAAACAGTTTAGGGGATCAACCACACACTTTAAATTAATAAGTCAGCAAAATCAAGCCAACACATATTTTGATATTTTCCTGTAAACAATATTAATGCTCAACTCGAATATAAATAATGACACAATGAATGTGGACGATTTTGAAATACCACGAATGTTTTCTTTTCCATTTTTTTTTTTTTTTTTTTTTTTTTTTTTTTTTTTGGTTGCTGTTGATGCACTTTTAAACTCTCAGCTTTCACCCTTCATTTGTCCCTCTGTCTTGAAGGAAACAATCCTGCCAGTCTCTTGCTCTCGTCAACTCGCCGTATGAATTCATTTTATTTGATGCGATAATCTCTTCTTTATTTTATTTAATGACTTGATCCTTTTCTTCTCCGCTCGTCTCTGTGCTCCGGTCTCTTTAACCATCACAGTTAATGTCTCTAAAGGCAGTTAACTGCATTTAAGAATATTGGAAACAGAGAGAGAGGCTTGAAACCAGAATAATAAAATCTCGGATGGAAACCACAGACTCGGTCAGCTTCATTTTTTTGATTTATGTGGCGTAGGCCGAGGCTACATGTTCTTTTGTTATTTTTCCTCCCTCAGAGGAGGCCGGGGAAGAGTTTTATAGTCCTATTTCTTATTTACACTTCTCCTGCAGCACTGTGTCGAACAGGATTTACTGTATGTCGAGCCCTGTTATCTTTACGGAGAAATCTCTCTGTGAGATGATGTTAAGTTTAATCTCTTGCCTCAGACTCCACTGGACTAATCCCAGTGGAAAAAATAATGCCAGTGAAATTGAAATAATGTCCACATGGTGATTGATGAGTAACCCATTCATGCGTTTATCCTGAAAAATGATTCGACACCGGGAGTTTGGGGAGGTGGGATGTCCTCTTTTCATCCACCAATCTCCGTCCGCTTTGCTCCATCTCTGGGTTTTTATTGCTTCTCAGCGAGTCTTCAAAGAGGCCGGAGCCTGTAATTAGGGGGCGGGCTCCCCGCGCCTCAAAACACTTCCCCGCGTTACTGCCCGACTTCTCCCAAACTGTCCCGGGACTCAGAGCTGCGCCTCTCCCACTCCCCTCAGCTTCCTTAGGATTTTGTTTCTCAGGGATGGCCGCATCTATTCTGGAGGTAGGGAATGTAATTGTAAGTAGATTTGTTTTTTCTTCTTCTTCTTCATATTAAATCCAGCTTTGAAGATGTGAATATTGTTGTAATTCATGCCAGACCTTTATTAAAAAAGTCATGGAGCTCTAGGTTGATGTGAGGAAAGGAAGTCCAGTTATGTGACAGTTAAAGTGTGACTGACTGTAAATCTGTGCTTTCACAACATAATGAAAATATGAATTTTTCATTCATGAACAAAGACAGGTTTTCATTGGAAGTGATTGAAAGCAGCTTGAAGTTGAGCTGCTGACAGAGTGGCTCAGTACTATGAGGCGTCACTGCTCACATTTTACCCTGTGCCTAAGGTTTACATTTCCTCTGTGGGTTACACATCCTATAGCCTGCAGAGCAAACACACAATAAGGATGATTTAACAAAAGCTTGTCTCACGCGCGACCATAAGAAGTTTTACAGTTACCAGCAGGGACCGTAGGAGCAGTAAACTACATTAAAGCCGATGATCAAACTATATGAATTTGAAAACAGAGCCAAATCAACATGGTGCAGAGGGGCCCACCCCAGGGCTTGTTGTAAGAGAGGGAGATAACCACTAACGCCTTTTGAATGTGAAGTCAGTCTGCATGGAAAGACCAAGGATTATGTCTAAAAGAGGTGGAAATATTTGCGAAGACTTCCGTTCACTTTGTTTAAAGTTATGGGCTACAATGACTATAAGTCACAGAGCACCCAAGCACAGTAGGTGTTTTCTTTAAGGCACATTTATTCACCACTATCACAAGAATACCACAACGATTGAATGATATACAAAGACTACAAACAATTAAGAACGAAGACAGTATAAAGTCACTATTATATCATAGAGATATTCAATAGGAGATAAAGAACGTAACAGTGGTTATGTACACATGTGAGAAAACACATTAACACAAAAAGACACGTCTCTCATGTGTTGCTATGGCGTTAGGTGCCTGCCACAAGAATGGAAATACTAAAGTGTGAGCTACAAAAAAAAAAAAAGATAAAAGATAAATGAATTGCTTTGTAAAGTGTCTCATGAATAGTATGTTTCAGTCAGATGTACCTGATGATTCACTTCAGCAGTGGAAAGTGTTTTGTTTCCTTAAAGAGACTGTGGATGTTTACAGGAAACGCCATAACCGACATAAACACAAACAGCAGCTGCATCTAAATCTATATGAATATGAGCGAGGCCGTGGTGACAAACTGTTGCATGAACTTCAGCGTCACAGCGACCATCAGATTAAAAAACATGTCTGAACAGGTATCTGTGTCTGCTGCAAGTGAGGCACGGTTACAGTTCATCGTGCAGTGCTTGTGCGTACACTTATATTTCTGTATGTCGCCGACAGTGGAGACAGGTGGAAAAAAGTAAGAAAACAAATATGAATGCACATTGAAGAATAGCTGGTAGACAGTGGTTAAAGTTAGACAAAAGAGTGAGGGGATTCCGCCTTTTCTGAGCAGAGCAGATCCTTCACAGGCATAAACATCCACCGCTTCAAATTGCCCTGACCACTTTGAAAACGGAGAGAGCAGGAAAAGCCAGCGGTGGCAGTCAGACATAAGTTTTTTATTAGAGTTGACACTGACAGAAGCAGCAGCAGCAAGCAGCCATTTCCTGCAGACAGACAGTCTCATTTTCTCCCATGTCTCCTCCTCCCCAGGAAGACGCACGCTATGGCTCCAGTCCTCTGGCTATGTTAACTGCTACCTGTAACAAGTTTGGCAGCACCAGCCCCGTCAGGGATTCGGCCACTCCCGGTAAGACCGGCAGCACCACTCCAGTAAAGAAGCCCTACACCATGACCTCTGACCTTCAGACAGCCAAGAACGGACGGACCGCAGACGGCAGTGGCCTGGCGGACTCCTACACTGGCTCCTTCACCACAGCAGCAGGAGGAGGAGGAGGTGGCGGGCTGCTTACCCCAACTGGAAGCCCCCCTCCTTCAGCCGGAGGCTACGCTACAGAATATAATCCTTTCTCCCACTCCTTCCAGACCTCTGTCTCCCAGGACCCGTCTCTTTTAGTGTCCAAGGCCCACGCTACAGCCGATTGCCTCACCAGTGTCTATACCTCACTGGACATGACACACCCTTATGGCTCCTGGTATAAAGCCGGTATCCACCCTGGCATTACTACTGCCCCAGCCAATGCCACATCCTCCTGGTGGGACGTCCACCCCAACTCCAACTGGCTGTCGGCAACGCAGCCCCAGGCAGACGGAGGCCTCCAGGCCTCCCTGCAGCCTGTAGCCCCTCAGGCCTCCCTGAGCCCACAACTGCCCAGTTACAGCACCGACTTTACGCCCCTCAACCCCGCTCCTTACCCCTCCGTGGGACTGGGCTCCTCCTCGCACCTCCTCCAGCCCTCCCAGCACATGCTGCCCCAGGACATGTACAAGCCCAAGCCTGTGCCAAGTGCAGGGCTGATTGAGAGTCCCATGGGCCTAAAGCCTGCTAGGGGATCAGGGGGCTACAGTGGAGGGGGAACACCCACTAGGTCCTCATGTGACTGCCCCAACTGCCAGGAGCTTGAGAGGCTGGGAGCCTCTGCTGCGTCCCTGAGGAAGAAGCCGGTCCACAGCTGCCACATCCCGGGCTGTGGGAAGGTCTACGGCAAGGCCTCTCACCTCAAAGCCCACCTGCGCTGGCACACCGGCGAGCGTCCCTTCGTTTGCAACTGGCTGTTCTGCGGGAAGCGTTTCACCCGCTCGGACGAATTGGAGAGGCACGTGCGCACCCACACGAGGGAGAAGAAGTTCACCTGTCTACTGTGCAACAAGCGTTTCACACGCAGCGACCACCTCTCAAAGCACCAGAAGACCCACGCGGATTCTGCAATGCAGGGGAAGGCCGTCGCTGTGGAGGGAGACACGGATCCTCGCAGTGAAGAGGCAGCAGAGCTCAACACCAGCGCTGTACCCCCCAATCCTGGTGCTGACCAAATCACCAACGGGGATGAGAAGACTGGCACACCTAACGGAGTGGAGAACAGCAGCGGACTGTTGGAGATCTGAGTTCATTAAGTCTTGTGTTCAGTAAAATGAGACACGATGGGTTTGTTTCTATGGTGAAAAATCCATCTTTTAAATAAAGAAAAGGACAGTATTTTGGTTCAAGGCAAAACAAAGGACACCAGATCAAGTTTAAAAAGACTTGATATGATAAATGACTGAGCATGTTGCAGGTAGCAATCACTTCATTCTCTCTGGACCACACTCTCACACACACACACACACATACACACATACACACACACACACAGGAGCAAGCCTGAAAACCAATACCAATGCACACAAATGTATGCAGGCACACACAAATATGAGGGACCAAGCCAGGGTGTACATGAACACAGACGCAAACATGCGTGTCCCATGTGCACATACACATGCAGAGAGATAACTATGAGCAAATGTGCAAGCATATATAATGCATGAGCGCACACATACGAAACTATGTGCGCACACACACACACACATGCACAAACACATACAAGTAAACAGGCTTCATGCACACATTTGTAGCCTCCACACATTTTCTGCCTTTCAAATGAGACAAACCACTGGGGAAATTTAATCTGCAAAAGCAGAGGGAAAAGATCTCTGAAGCCACAAAAGGAAAGCAGTTTTAGGACGAGACTTATGGTTGGGATGATGGAATTGATGGAGCATTGCATGCCTTGAGATGAAATCTGATTTACAGCTGTACTTTGATACTTATTCATTATTTTTGAAACGATAAAAGGATCAAAGGACAGTCTTATTTACTGCTTCTTGTTGCCAAAGATGTTTTGATGTAAAAGGGTTTTGCATTCCACTTTTGTTTGCTGTTTGCTTCTTACTATGTCTAATTTAATTTCATATTTACATAAATAATCTAATTTATGTCTTAAATTATACACATGGAAGATTATCTTGCACCCTGCAGGAAATATAATGCCTGAAAAATAAAACGCAAGATGGTTGAAACTGGCCAAAAAGAAATTAAAATGCATTAAATTAATACTTTTGTTTCTTATTTATTAGTTAAAATGTGGAGCTTGGGGCTATGTTTTTAAAGATTTATTTATAGATCTTGAAGTTAGATGTGCGTGTAAACTATTTCTATATAATCTTTTAATTGTGAAGTCTTCCACACCTGGCGAAGTAATGATGATAAGGGCTTCTCCTTGTTTGTACATACTATATATTTACAACAATATATAGATGCTGTTAGGTGTGTTATTTTTCTACTTTTTTAGGTATTTTCCACATTTTGTATAACTTCCACGATGAAAAGGATGTCTATGTTGCTTCAGTTAAGATAAAGATAAACAGAAAAGCTTCATTTGTTGTTGATAATTTTGCTCAGCGTGGCGGTGTCGTGCTGCCTGTGCTTTCTGACTTGTTGTGAAGTGAGTGTATAAGATACTGTAAATAGTCATAAAGCATGAAACCTGGCAAAGGTACACATGTTGTAAGATTTATGGTGTGGAATCATGACAATTTTTGGTGCTTTTAAGAGTAAAGAAATTTCAAATTCATTTTCTTCGCTGGTGTTGTTCTTACACATGCATATTCAAATGAAAGTGAGCTTGACTTGAAAGTGCAACAGTGAAAAGCGGTTGTTGTTGGAGCATGAAGCGTACCCTTCCACACTTCATCCCCTCGTCTCCTTGCTCACCATCGTTCTTTTCATATCTGACTTTATTTCCATCTCACCATGGCCAACCAAATACTTTCATTATCTTTTGCAGCACAAACAAAGCCGTCCACTGAAGCAAAGTCTTAACTCCACACAATGACCCCCTTTCAGAGAGCCACTGTAGTTACACTCAAGACAATTACTCCACTCTCCAGCTTGAGAGGGGTAATTACTGAGAGCGATGCTCCACAGAGTCAGGAGAGGGGAGAAGAGGGGATTAGGACATGGGAGCTGTGGTTGTATTGTTTATTGAGGGAGGTGGTCAAACAAAGGACCCCAATTAAGGCAGGATACAGGGCATGATGCAGGGATATGAACGCAGAGAGGACGTTGGGTTGAGCATCAAGTATGTTTTCAAGTCTGTCAAAAACCTCCTGCTGCCACTGTACATGGCATCTTCTTGAATTTCTGTAACAGCTTAAGCCACGCTCGGCTCTACGCTTTTCTGTCAAGTCACTCAAGCTAAACTGCAGAATAATAAAAATACTTGAGGTGGGTGGACTTCCGATCCACTTAAAAGGCGAAATGGCCTCAGGAAAGACTAAATGAAGCCGGCAACAGATGTGCTCTGCTCTGTATTAGCACCAGACATGGAATTATAGGAGTTAATCTTTATGATATGCTAATAACCATACTGGTAACAGGTGAGGTTTTAAAAGAATGACAAGCACACAAAACTAACTTAGGGATTCGGTCAACTTTGAAAAATTCACAAAGTTAAGGAACAAATAGGACATGCAATGAGAAATCAAACATTTGTTATGAAAAAACTATAAGGATACTCATCACAGACCTGTAGCTAGAACCCCCCTGAAGCCACCAACTCTCCTGTTGTAACATTTACACTTCCTTGGCTGCATGGTTCCAATTTAGGGTTTCTAATGAGCTGTACTTGAGGTCAATTTATATAAAATGTCCCGGGGCCGACTCTGTCATCAGGGACCGACATGTTTATGGTGGTCTGAAGTGGGCGCACAGTCGAGTCCACAGCATAAAAGGAACACAGGGGAGAAAAGGGTATGGGTAGGGTGTGTCAGGCAAGCAAGTGAGGGTGGGGGGGTTAAGAAGACGGTCAGTAGCTTTTAAAACCTCTGCTGCTACTGGTATTTTCTGCCTTTTGAAAACACACTCCCTCAGCAGTAGTGGTGGCATACTGTAGCCTTAACTTTATTTTTACTTCTTTTATTTAGAAAGCCAGGAAACATTAAATGCTGCTTCAAATAAGGTCATAAAAAGAAAATATACATGCAGTGACACATAGCAGCAGAAGCTGGACAATCTGTTCCATATGGCCTCCCCACTCCATGCCCCTGCACTCCATTTACAAAATCAAATTACTGTAGACTTAACAGGACCAAAAAGGCTATTCCAGAGGATCCCAGACACACCTGTTTAAGCCATCACACAGTCCATTTCTGACCTAACACAAAGAAGTAATTTTAAAACATTCACTCAACCAGTGTTTAGTTAAGTCTTGATGAGTAAGACAAACTGGCACTTAATGAATTACTCCAGGGACTCCAATTCCTGCTCTTTAAAAATGAGAGAAGAACTCATCATGATGTGTTGAACAAAATGCTAATGAGCCCTGTTTTCCTGCTATTATCTGGTCCTAACTGAGTGGCCAAGTAAAACAAAGGACTGTGCTCTGACATAGCCACAGGCACAGGTGTCTACCAGTGTATGTATGGTAAGTGGTGGAGTTGGGGCTTTGGAAGGGGAGGGGGGCATGAGGCAGGACAAAAGCACAGGTGTCTGCAGGTGGGGCTGGGTCTCTGCGACAGGGTCGGGGGATGAATGGAAAAGAATGCCAGCACGCCCAGAGGCTCAGCGGTCAGGCCGTGGGTAAAAACAAGATAAGGTTTTCTGGCAAAGGGGAAAGGTAAAGTGACCTGAGTGAACCACAACATGACCTGAAGAGCAGAGGAGGTCAGACTAAATAAAACAGGGGTTAAAGAGGAAAACATAGCAGATAAGAGAGGGCAAGAGGTAAGAAGGTCAAGCTATCTTGAAGGAGTACTTTATGTATTTTCTGCTTATCATGTTAAGCCATCATTTGCATGTAGGAAGAGGAAGCAGGGCCACGTAACAAAGAAACACAAAAGATGTGCCTCAGTCACCGAGTATCACTCATGCAATACATCCAGTTCAAACAACGTGCCACACTGTGAGTCTAGCTGATGCAACAGTGTTGTGTCTTGCTGCACTACGTCCTATCAGTCCTCACTACACTGCCTGGATCATTATGACACTGGTGATGGTTAGACCACCGTCTTTTGACAAAACAAACAGCAGCGCGCGTGCCTTGCATCATCAAACTTTGAGTGCTTCTCATATTTCCGCCTCGAATCTTACGACGTCGCAGTCCTTCCTAGCCTGAGAGCTGCCTTTAAAGTTTAAAGGGAGTCCTCCCTTGTTGCCCAATGCACCAAATGTACCACTAAACGAGGCCATTTTGTTTATAGGAACTGTGGGAGGGTTGTGGGTGACTCTGTGCCCCTTTAAAAAGATAATATCCTTCCCATTTAATGGCCTCCGGATGACAAATTGCTTCCAGGGGAAAATTAAGTTAAGAAAATTGCATGTGTGACACGTAAAGTAAAGACAAATCCACTCTACTTAAGATGTTTGACATCCATAATTCAATTATGTGCAGCAGTAGGTGCAGCTAGTTTTTTTTTTTTTTTTGGAAAAGCACATTACCCATGAGACCTGAACAAAGTACACGCTTTAGCTCTTAATTAGTAATCTCAAGGAACATCAATGTACACTTCAAATTAGGACAAATGATTAACTTTACATACATATTTACCTATGGAGACCTATAGTGAAAACGTAATATCATAAAGGTGCCATGGTTTGATTTGGACCTCAATGGAAAGTTTTTTTTCATTGACAAGAAAAGCAGCCCTATATCTCTTGGTTGATGGTTGGAAAAACACTTAAAAAATTGATGGCCCATTATAACCTCATACCCTAACAAATATCTAGAACACCCATAAACTGCTCTTTCCTTTTTAAAGTGCTTACTATCTTGATGGTATTCTGTTCTGACTGACGTACAACCCAAACCGTTTTTTGTTTGCTTTTTTTTTTCAAGCTGAAGCCACTAAATACTTCCTTGGAACATTTAAAATGAAGGGATTTAAGAGAGACAGTACAGAGGAGGACTGGTGGATATGTAAAAACACAAAACCCTCAGGAGAAAAGGTAGAGAAAACACAATCAGGGAAACCTGCCACAAAAAGTACAGCGGTAAGTGAGAAAAGTGAAGGCAGCCAAATAGCAAATGAACCTGGATTTGGATCAACTGAATGAGGAAACTGTAGAGGGAAAAAGAGTCAGGGAGGAAGGAGGGAGAAGACAGACAGACAGAGAGAGAGAGAGAGAGAGAGAGAGAGAGAGAGAGAAAGTCAAAATGCAGAGAGAGAACTGAGTGATTTGGGTTGGAAGCAGGAGCACGGAGCCAGGGTTGGCAGGGTTTTGGTGGAGGAGTGTGGTGGTTCAGAAGTCCTCCAGCGCGAGGCGCCAGTGTGTCCAGCGGGGGCCCTGACCATGAGCTGCCTCACCCCCCCAGAGCCACGGCCACAAACCCCCTCTCCCCCTTCACCACCAGCACCGCCACCCATCCAACCCAAAACCCACTGGCAGGCAGCGCTTCACTGAAGCTGCTGCTGCTGCTGCATGTTTATTTAATATTCTGAAGAAATTGAAATATCTTTGTGGCTTAACTCACATACATACACAATTACATATCACTCACCCGCACACACACACACACATTCACACTCACACACACATACACACATGCACGCATACGTTCACACACATTACCACCACAGTATATAAATAAATAAAGTAGAGTAATAACGTTCACTTGATCTGAGGCCAAGAATAGAGTTGGAGAAAATCTTTTTCAAATGGTGTTTTCAGAAGTGTAGAGGGAGGAGCGTGAATGTCTGACACTGCATGTTGCCTGAGCAGGCAGCATGCCTCAGACTGACTCCCACAGAGGAGAGAGAGCATTAACAAAGTGGTTGACAAACAAGAAGTAGTTACCATGTGACAGGAACAGAACGATTAGGAAGATTAAATAAAGACAAACATTTAGATATGTTGGTAAATAGAAACGCAGCTTTCGTCATACATGGATGACTCTATGAAAAAGCGAGCACTTCACATGTTGAGCAATTTAGCAAGTCTGAGTGTGTGGTCTGCAAATGAGAACATGTATATGAGGTGTTTGTGAAGTGCTAAATGTATGACTGCGCATGCCAGGCTTTTTCTGTGTGTGCGTATGTCCATGCTTGAGAGCACACACACACACATCCATAATGAGACTCTGATCATTACAAAGCAATTCCTTCAGACAGAAATCCCTTAAACAGCCTCGGTTTTGGGCTTCACGCTATCCCCCTTCTGTCTCCTCTCTCCTCAACAGCCACCAACCACTGCTGCTGCCAAAAATAACACAGGAGCGCCACTCGAACCCGCGCCTCACCACAGCACAGCCTAGCCGCAAGAGAGGGATCAAAACACACACAAAAAAGGAAACACATCATATTGTGGAAGGAGGGAAAAAAGAGCATTCATACAGCTCCATGCTTGAAGATATCTACTGATGATTTTGGCAACCGAGGAACCACACATACTAATGCGCCAGGCCAAGACAGGGGAAAGGAAAGTGTGTTTGTGGATGTGTGCGTCTGCGTGTGCATACATTTTGGATGAAGTATATTGTCACTGCTAGGACAGTATTCATTTCAGATCTCATTCACTCAGTGATTTAACCACCGGCTCAATAAAAACACTTACATTATCACGTTATGGATCAATAAATCAGGGCTTTCAACTGACAGACGAGTGCCCGGAGAACAAGGCAAATTAACACTGAAAGTATGAATAATGAGCAAGAGGGCAGTACTCTGGTCACAAATAAATCATGGTGCTTTGATTGTAGGTTTGGGAGTTCAAATGGGAGACAGCTTCACTCATTGTCATGGACAGTTCACTTTGTGTTGCATTTGGCAAAATGCACTTATCCACAGTGACACACTGATGCCAGTGAATGAAGCCATCAGAATCTAAGCCCTGTTTCAACAGTGGCCAGCAGGGGTTTACGAGCAAACCATCACAGGATTAATTGTCCAGCCACAGAAATAAAGGAAATGATGGAAAGGTGGAAAATGTACTGAAATATTTTATGGAAGTGCTGCTATATTAGTTGGGCAAGAGGTTCTGTAATTGTGGGTCCAAGAGATTTTAAGGGTCTGCATGATTCCTCTGGGTTTTCACCAAAAAGGCAAAAAGATTCAAAACAAACAAAGGAACCTGGACCCAAAGTAATTCATTTTTATTCTCTAATTAATTTTATTGCCATCATTTTTCCTCAAATGATGTTACCTATTAGGCAATTTATTTTCTTAGGTTGTATTTTATTGCTACACTGTTGGCACCACCAAACATGTAGAGAAATATTGTTTAGACCAGAAACTTTCTATTTCATTTTGGTGCTTTTCATTTTTTGATCATGTCAAATTGTAGTGCCAAGAACATAGTGCTAACAATGAAAAACATCTTTGAACTTTTATCAGATGTTGTATAAGTAAAGTGTATGACTATTTTTTATTTTATTTATTTATTTATTATTGAGCTTTATCTGTGTAAGGTAGACTGATGACACTGGTCTTTGCTGGAGATGACAGGTGCCGAGGTATCTCAGGCCCCGGATCGCCAACAAGACACCGACAAAGAGGCTTGTCAGTCGTACAGATCAGTGACCGACTGTCGCCCTCTTCTGACCTCTTGTAGTCATGACAACTACCTACAGCCAGGATGCACTAAGCTCGTGAAGCACAACGGATACTTTTCTTTTCGCTGCTGTAGCATACAGAAGCAGAACATCAAAGTAGCCTCTAAAACCTGGCTAAACTAGCAAAAGGAGACTGAAACAATAAACACGAATCGACTTGAAAACGTCCATTTTGTGTTGTATTTTCATTCAGTGCGGCTGTTTGACAACATTAGTTTGAAGTATTTCGCCGGCTGCCATAATAATAATAAACATACGTAACGACGGTATGTGCTCGTTAGGTGCGTTTTGTAACGTAACGGCTAACGTACCAGCTAACGTCAGGTGAGCTCGATTTTACTTCAGTGTACTTCGTCCACATTCATAAAGGGGGATTCTGCTTCATGTTTCAGTGTCAGCTGAGTTTTTTGTTTGTTTGTTTTGTTTTGTTATACTGTTAATTTTATGTTTTAGAGACAGTTGTGACATTTTGTATCATTGGTTTATTTACCTGTATCCGCTCGTGGCTACTGCCTTGATCTCATGCACCCCACCCGGGCGGTGCCTCCCAGTGATAAAATCAAACGTACCCACTCCTTCTTCGGACCAATGACAGCACTAGTTCCGCCGTGACACGTCCTACGTCACATCTGTTTTCTGGTCGGAGCAGAGGGCGCCTCGTCTGCTCTTCACATGTCGCTGCCTCATCATCTGCCTGTTAAAACAACGTCTAATGAAAAGCGCAGTGAGTGTTTTGACGGGGGGATCTGCCATCCGAAACCGACCGGCTCTGTCTGCGTGAAATAGGGAATGAACGACGAGACAGCATCGGACAGCTGGAAGAGAAACTCCGGGTGCTCCAGGTGAAGCTCCACATAAGCTAAGCTAACATAACACTGACCATTACATCCCTGTGCTAGCAGAGTGTCTGAGCGGCTGCTACAACAGAGCTGCTGCTCGTAAGTCTTTGTGACATGCTCCAACTCAGTCAGTACAAGTCTTCAAAGTAAGCCACAAGATGAGATGCCACACATGGTTCTGATTGTCACTGATAAGTGATCATCTAGAAGAATAAATCTACTGATGTTGGACCTGTTGATCACCATGTGATAATTGACTTATTGAATGAAGAGAGACCCAGATACCCCAGAAAGCATCTGTAGCCCAGTACGTAACTGTGTTCATTACCTGTGTCAGTGTCCTTTTCAGTTTTCTAAAAGCTTAAGATAGACCACAAACTCTAAACTCGGTTATCTGCGTTGAATAAAGATTATAGATCACAATCTGCACTGTTCACAAGGTGTGCTATTCAGATGTCAGTGCATAGACTTGCTATCTATCCCTCTGGGTTTTTACAAGGATGTAATCATGTTCATATCTACTGCTGCTGCTGCACACACAATAGGCTACAAAGGTGACATGTGAAATTTTAGATTATGGTTATTTGGTTCAACCTCAAAGTAGTAGTAGCCAGGACATATTTTGCTAGAATTGTTTTTAATCAACTGTCCACCTCATGTTCTGGGCTTTCATTGATACAGTATTGAGCAAATGCTGGCTGTGAATCCCGGAAAGACGCCCATCAGTCTGCTGCAGGAGTATGGAACGCGGATAGGCAAGACACCAGTGTATGACCTGCTGAAGGCCGAGGGACAGGCCCACCAGCCCAACTTCACTTTCCGCGTCTCCGTCGGAGAGATCAGCTGCACCGGCCAAGGGCCCAGCAAGAAGGCAGCCAAGCACAAAGCAGCCGAGGCTGCTCTGAAGATGCTCAAAGGAGGTCTCGGAGGTCCTGCCGGAGTTGGGGTTGGAGTAGACGGGTTCATTGGGGTTGAAGTGTCTACTGATGGAGATGGGTCAGCTTCCTATTTATTTATTGATTTATTTTCATTTCTAGCCATTGACTCTTTAGTGAAATATTTTATATTTAAGTCTTTTCACTTAAAATTACATATATATATATTGAAAACATTGTAAATCCTGCACCAGCAGATGTTGTGGCCAAATTAACAACTCGGTGTGCTCTACACAGCTAATGGCTTATCATCTGCCTGATATGCAGTAGTTTCAACATTGGGCAGATGCTAGATTTATGTGTGGTTTCATTACTTCCTCTTCTGAGTCTTTATATCTTTCTTCTTCTGTGCAGCTCCCAGTCAGAGATGAAGAGCTCAGGCAGTTCTCAGCAGTCTGAATGTAACCCTGTTGGGGCTCTGCAGGTAATTAAACAAGGCCAATTAACATAATACTATAATTGTTAGATCAGTTCTTCCCAGTTTGTCTCATTTACAACATCTGCATAGTGTGTGGTTAATTGCCTTTTTTAATGTTGAATTTGTCTGTGTTGTTCTGTGCCAGGAACTGGTGGTGCAGAAAGGATGGCGGTTGCCAGAGTACACAGTCACCCAAGAGTCTGGCCCAGCACATCGCAAAGAGTTCACCATGACCTGCAGGGTTGAGAGATTTGTGGAAATCGGTAAATGTGTTATATTTCATTCTGTGAGTCTGCATGTTGTGTGTGTTTGCGGAATGAAAAAGGGATACTGTTGCCACTATTAGACAGAAATGTTACAGTTTAGTATATAACAAAATGAACATCTATAAAAACATGCTTCTCAGTCTTTTTGTATCTCTTTTCTTCTTCTTTACTGTTTTTACTGCCATGCACCAAGGCACTAAAGTGAATTCCTTGTATGTTATAAACCTAGTTGGCAATAAAAAATCTCTTTATTTGTTAATAAAGTCTTAGTGAGTGATAATCAACATGTCAGACTGGTTATAAGTCAATGCTTATAATTTCTGCATTATATAATTCATCTATAGGAAGTGGAACATCCAAGAAACTGGCCAAGAGGAATGCAGCAGCTAAGATGTTATCGCGTATCCACGACGTCCCAGTTGACCTGAGGACCAGCAACGATGCCGACATAGAAGATGACACGTTCACCATGGTGAGAAACAGAAACATAACTGCACCCTCAATTGTGACCTCTTATTGGCAAACAGACTTTATACTTGCATCACATAGAGCTTAATGGTGTCTGCTACTTCCAGTTGTTTGTCCTTCAAATAGCATGTACCCCACATCCCATTACCCTGGTTGTGGCTCATCAACAGGTTATAATGGTGTCATTTCATCTCTCCTGCTCACACAGCACATGGGGAGCAGAGCTGAGTCGGGCAAAACTAAAGGCTTCAGCTGCACGTGGGACTCTCTGCGCAACTCCGCTGGAGAGAAGATCCTCCAGCTCCGCAGCCACCCTCTGGGCATGCCCTCCGACTCCAACTTCTGCTCCCTGCTGAGCGACCTGTCCGTCGAGCAGCGCTTCGACGTCAGTTACCTCGATCTAGGTGAGTTCAGGAAGAGCAGCGGTGATATCTACCTCTGATGAGCACCACACCACAGGCTGAGAGGAGTCAAGTGCAGTATAACACCTGCACAAACTGAGACCTGGTGAGAGTGACATGTTCATTTTGATGTCAGCATTCTGTTTGGTCACTAGGCGGAAGTCTCCTCCAGCTCCACACAGTTTAGTGCAGGTGAACCACTTCATTTGTGAAGGGCAGCTCACAGAGGGATGATTTAAGTTGTGTTACAATTCAGTGCTGAGGTTGATTTATTGATTGCTGACATTTGAGAGATACTCCGTTATGCACATATACTCTATTAACCAGAAGTGAATCAGTTCCAGTTGAATGGAGTGGAAACATTTGCTGGTTTCAGAGTCAGACTTGTTTTTTCAGTTCTGCATCATTAGATCTGTTGTCAGGTGTCCTCGATGATGCTTCTCAACTTTCTTGTTCATTCTCGTTTCAGAGGAGCGCAGCCTGAGCGGCCTGTGCCAGTGTCTAGTGGAGCTGTCCACGCAGCCAATCACAGTGTGCCACGGCTTTGCCCCAAGCATTGACGCCGCTCGAGCCAACGCTGCCCACAATGCACTGCAGTACCTCAAAATCATGGCTGGCGGAAAGTGATGTCATCTTCCCCCTCAAAGACTCAGACTCGCATCTACTCATTGCCAGGATAAATTTCCACTTTGGATGAAGGAGGCACTTATGTGATGAGTGGAAATACCGCGAATCACCTCAGATTTGGAATAAGACACGTTTTCTGTCCCCACATCTACCTTGTCCCCACATGGAGCCCTTTTTTGTTCGTTTTGGTTTTTTTTTTTAATTGTGGTCAACGGACATTCTTCTCGCCCAAAAACTCATTTATACTCCTCTCCTTGACATTTTGCATATTTGCTAGAAATTCTTTTAAAATGCATTGTCAGTATTTTTAGTTTTTTGCTCATCATCCATGCACAACATTGTGTTTTCCTAAAATCTAAAGTTGAAAAAGTCTTTATCGGAAATTTTAAATGGTGCTTTTGGAATTGTTGCCCAAAAAATTCTGGTGCAACAAAAAGGTGCAAAAGGTCAGAGAGGCTTGTAGAAATTGGGCTGTGGAATCACCTCTCATGGATGGACTATAAAAGGAAAATTACAGCCACGCTGCTGAAACATGGAGAAAGAGACTCTGCTAACAAAATATCGGAGGATAATTTTTTTAAAGACTGTCCCTTCTACAAATGAGCTCGTGAGGAGTCTTGGAAAAAAATGCGGCTTCTCCTCTGTACTAATTTGAACCCCTGAACTCAAACTGTTTGTCCCTCTAATCATCAAGATTTGAATTTTGGACGCTTTTCCCCCTCTTTGTAAAAGGAAAAAAAAAACTCTTGGCAGTTAAAACTGACTACTTGATCTGTGTGTTGCGCTTTGTCAAACTCATTTATTTGAAATCAGCCCTCTTATCATGTAATTCTTAAGCATTGACTGAAGTAGAATTGTGCGAAGGTCAGTAGACTCAGTGGATGGAGAATCATATTAATTGCCTTTGTAAAGCTCTTGTACGTTTGCCCCTTAGTAAAATTCCTCACAAGGTGCAGTGGAGAGCCTTTTTGGACCCAGGTGTTTTCTGGATGTTGATGTTGAACTAAAGCTTTTACGTCATGAATCTTATGAATTAAAGTAATCATACCTCATCTTTTAACTGTGAAGAGAGTTAAGATAACATAACAGTAAAATTTAAAATCTACTTTCTGTTGGTTCAGTTCAGATCCTCATGTGTAAACAATACATAATGTCTTTATGTCCCTTATTTTAGTTTCCATTCTTTGCATTAGGGCCTTTTGTCATTCCTCTGTGAAATGATATTATTATGAGTTAAACAAAACTTTACTTTTTATTTCTCATAACATTGACAAGACAAGTAACTGGCTCAGGAGGTTTTAGAGCTAATGAAGTCCAGTACTGTCTCATTCATAATTTGTATTTTTTTCTTCCTGTTTCCTGTCAGTGTGACAGTGACTCCCATGATGACACCTGATAAACTGATGGAGATTTTCCAGGCCATATTCTGAGACCACCTGTGTCACACCGGTGTGAGGTTTCCTCACCACCTCCCTCACTGTGGCTGCATATCTGTATCCGATAAACCACCCTGCACAGAAGTATTGAGAATGAACAGTTAACATTTTGCACTACTTGAAGAGATAATGTCTTTTGCACAAAGCAGGCTGACCATGTTCCTCTGCATCATCTCTGTCTGATATCAAGTACAGTACAGTGTGTGATGTCATTCTGACCTCATTTTCTCCTTATTACTGAAATAAGGGCGTTAACAGATGGTTTTTAGTGAATTTTAGGTGCTGACATTATTACATTTGAGTTCTTTGTCATTGTAAAGAATGATGCCCCATTTTTGTTTTTGTGGAATTGACTTTTTTTTCGTGCAAACTTGTAATAAATTGAACATTCTCTAATTCTGTCCTGACTTATTCAAACATGAGCCACACAGAATTTTATCAAGCTTCTAAACACTTTAATGTATATTTACATCATTCTGTATTGGGTGTAAGAACTGGGGTAAAACATAATGCTTTGATACAACCCATCTTCACTTGTAGGGGAAAAAACGTTTCTTCAGCTGAGAGTCTCAGAAAACTTCACATGACCTGTGTGTGTGTGCGTGGGTGCATGCGTGTGTGTGTTAGGGCTTCATGTGTGACCAAGTCTCTTACAGAAACATGACATTTCACTGATGGTGTGTTTGACCGTCGGCCTGTTTATGCATACCGGTAGATGCTCTTTCCAAATCGTGGCCACAGGGGACAAAACACAACTTTACTTTGAACATGTTTTAAACAGAGCTCCATGTTTTCCTGTCACCTCCCATGTCTGTCTGATGAGAGACTGACTTCTTCATCTGCATACCCGCTGCTGTCTGATTGCACGCTGTCGCCCCGGCCCACGCCACCTACAGGGGGACACAAGTCACAGTCAAGCTAACAACTAGGACAGCTGCAGTCTGACCTGAATAGATACACAGTTAATATGTTCCCCATGACAAATCCACCTGCAGTGACCTGTATACAGTACAATACAGTACTATATCAGAAACCTTTTCATCGTTATCCTACCACATACATGCTCTTCTGCATCTGTCAGTCAAAACTTAATCCTTCCATAGTGTGAGGCCCAAAGTAAAATGTTCAAATTTACAAAGAAATTCTATGCACACAAAAATTTGCCTGTGCATTTCTGTAAACAACCTTGTGCAAACGAGTGTGCTGCGCTGAGTAACATGCTTTTCGTTTCTGTACACTTCACAATAATCATTTCAACAGGACAAGCCACAAACTGCTTATCAGTGTAAACAGCCATTTGAAAATAATGATGAATCATGTTCCAGTAAAACTGACTATAGTGCAACCAAGGCAACAGCTCTAACTATAGTCTGTGATCATCATGCAAAAAATAAAAAAGTCACTTGCACATAAAGAGAATATAAATGCACTGTACCTTTGCACTGGTGTTTTGTAGACAGTGTAGTATCTGACTGTCCATAATCCTCCTCTCCTGCACTATGTACCTATTGAGACAATAAAATAATTTATTTATTTATTATGTATTGTATGTCTGCTGTTACTCTTGAATAATTAGGGAACAATATTAAGAAAACCTTAATGTAAGAAAAAATTTATAAAAATACATTTTTTCACCAATGTCATATTATTTTATAAATAAATAAATAAATCTTATAAGATCATCTGGTGCAGTGTGTAAACCTTTTTACTGATATCACAGGTTCAGTGGTATCACTTGTTCATTTTCCGAGACAAACAGTTTAATCCAAAAGCACATTTTGTAAATCATGTTTCACTTGTGCGTGGCGCAGTGGTGCCTCACTGCTTCGATCGCCGGGCCTGGGGCCTTTCTGACTGGAATTTGCATGTTCCCCCTGTGCCAGTGTGGGTTCACTGTCTCTCTGCCCACAGGCATGAATGTGAATGTGTGAGGTTGTTCCCCTATATGTCGGCCCTGTGATAGACTGGTGAACTGCTCAGGGTGCACTCCGCTCTCGCCCTGTGTCAGCTGGGATTGGCTGGATGGGTGGATGGATGGATGGGTGGATGGATGGGTGTATGTATGGATGGATGGATGGATGGATGGATGGATGGATGGATGGATGGATGGATGAGTGGATGGATGCCATGAATGAGGTAAATTAGACATGAACTTACTATCTTATTTTTCTTGAGGGGCCATTGAGCCCAAATTACTTTAAATATGTGGTGTGTTTGGTGTGAGTTTTTTTTTAGATATATTTTTAATGCCTTTATTATGATAGGACAGAATGAGAGATAGGAAATCAGGGGAGAGAGAGACGGGGAGGACATGCAGCAAAGGGCTGCGCGTCAGATTTGAACCTGGACTATGCCTACATGGGCTGTGCTCTACAAGGTGAGCCAACAGAGTATGAGTTAATGAGTTCCTTTTCTTTCTCCTGAACTCTTTTACCCTGTTTCTTTGGCCCATTTACAGAAAAAGGTCCTAAGGACACACGCAATTTATTAGAAGACACCAAATAATGTATTTCCCCTTATAAAATAGCAAATAGTAATAAACTAAAACAAATAAGACAGGTTAAAACTGTTGCAGCTTTACATGTAGGAGTATTGTTTCATGACCTTACCTCCTCCAGCTCCAAGGAGTTAAATGTTTGTGGATGCGTCAGTGGATTCAGGTACTTCAGGCCTTTTCTGTTGTTCAGTGACTCCTCGCATGTCTGGACAGGAGGGACAGTGGGAGTATGAATGGAATCTGGTGTGTTCAAGAAAGAGGAAGAGGCATTGTCCCCCTCCCAGCCAGTCACAGTGATGCAGTAATGAGTGCAGCTGCCACTGAGGGCCAGGACAGAAAGTGAGCTGTGTGCATCTGCCGGTCCGGCCTCTCCTGAAGTAGCAACATCACGTGCAGAGAGAGAGGTTTGTACATGGGGTTTATGTGATCCTGGACATGATGCGTCTGTGCTTTCAGACTCAGAGCGGATAAGAGGTAAAGTGTTTGTTTTTGGGCTCTGTGTGTGTTGACAGCAGAAAGGCGCCTGGTGTACGCTCTCAACTATCTGTGGGCAGATTTGATCATATGTAACCTTGGCAACAGGCTTCAGTTCGGCCGTCCTTGTATCCCTTTGAGGGGAATGTGAGTCTTGCTCAGCCTGACATGAAAGGAAGTGATGATCTGTTTCTATCACAGTGTCTCCTGATAACGTTGAGGCGAGAGATGTTCTCATACTGTGAGTCCTGCTGTCAGGGTCTGTTGGTTGGACACCAGCATCATCCTTATCTGTTTGTTTACTGCTCTGAATCTCATTCTGACTGATTTTATGAAGACTGTCTGTGTCCGTCACGGCCTGCAGTGTTTGCTCTTCTTTCCCACTCTTACAAGATTTATCATCATCCATGACTCGCCTAACATCCAGAGCTGAATTACTCCTGTTAAGGTCGCTCAGCTCCAGTCTCTTGGAAGCTGCCGTCTTGACTTTCACCAGGACTATATCCACAACGTCAGGGAGGCTGGACCTTTTCCTGGGTGAGGGCTGTGGAGAGGTGGAGTCTGACCCGCGAGGCGAGCCTGTGTACAGGCACATCTTGGAGACGGTGTCCTTCAGCCTCTCTACTGGGGAACGCGGCTCACTGCGAACACTGCTCCTGAAGCGTTCAATCCTCTCCACGGGAGAAGAGAAGGTGAACTCTGGTGTGGCCAGTTTTTGAAGAGGCGTGCGGGACACGTGGGAGTAGAGGGAGTAAAAAGCATTGGCCATTGCTGTGAGCACTTGGACTTGTCTGAAACGGCCTGTGGAAACAATAAAATGTAAATCAGTGCATGTTATATACAGCTCATTTCCCACATATCAGGATTATTTCACCTTATCGCACATTAAACAATGAAATCAGATGACAGAGATAAGCTAGGGCAGAGAGTTTATAAATTCAGTCTTTACTAGCAAGAGAGAGGCTCGGGTCCTCCTCTCGTATCCGGCGTAGCTGTGCATCCAAGAAGAGGCGGAAGTTGATGCCCTGAGCCTGAGAGGGGAAGGTGAAGAAGCGAGGAGGGATGCGGACCGTGACCTGCGGCTCATCGCAGCCAAAACCCAGCTCATACAAAGTCTCCTCCGCGTCCTCAGAACACATCTGCAGGACCTCAGACACACTGGTGTGAGTGCGGGAGACAGGGAGAGAGAGGTCAGGTAAAGGCCAGAAAATTTTTTTTAAGTAAGACGACCGTAATGTGCAACTCGTCAAGAGCAAAGAGTCTGGTGATGAGTGTTGCAGTGTTGCAGCTTCACCTCGATGTAGTTTTACAGGTGGAGGAGGAGAGGCAGCTGGAGGCCATGCTGTGGCCCAGGTTCAGAGAGGGCAGACATAGTCCAGTACGAGGGGTGCTGCAGACAAGACATGAAAAGGCGTGTTGCATAGGACGCAAAAATTAGATAGATACTAAAGAAAAACCAATAGTTGTGCTATGTGACATTACTGAAGACAAGTCAGCAAACAAACACAATGCCTAGCTTTGTTTTTGACTTAGATTTCAAAAAATAAAATTTCTTTTATGGAAAAATCCTGCTGAGAAAAATTATTTGATCTGTTGACTTTGGTAACATGTTGTTACTTGCCTGCTTTTCAATCTGCTGTGCTGTCGTTCTGGGGCATGATGCTGTGTGAAGCTGCACGTTCAACATGGACAGAGAAAAAGAGATAAAACAACAACTTTCTTTTAGACCTCCTTTTTCTACAGATTTAGTCAATGCAGAAGGTCCTGTGTCTTCACATGTTCTTTCTAAACTAAAAGATATAAATGAAATGGACCATATTTTAGTTGACACTGATGTGATGAATTTCATTCACACTTTTAATCATATTCATTAGAAACAGTCCCTGTGTGCAGGGGTGTTATCAGGGACTAAAAATATGAGTGAGCCGACTTGTCACATCTAGATGTGAATGACACTTGAATTTGTTTCTCTCTTTCTTTCTGTGAGTTTGTTCAGAAAACATGTAATGGTTAAAGCAACATGGTTTAGTCTTTTTCACCAATTCAACAGCACAATCATATTGCACGGTGCAGCAATGATATCATAGAGTTGCTACTCACCCAGCTATACCTGGAATTTCTTCACCATTTAACACAGA
>OMNW01020221.1:25725-42338 GCA_900303245.1 Selene dorsalis | reverse complement strand
ATAACAAAATTATTATCTCTGTTAAAAATAGTCTGCAATTCAAACACCTTAATTTCTCAAATACAGTGTTGAGATGCTGCAGCCTACCTGCTGAGGTAGGAGTGGACATCAGAGAAGCCGTGGTACTGAGCCAAGGGGAACAGGATGCCAGTCGGGCAGCGGCCCTCACGCTGGCGGCAGAAGCTGCAGTTACAAATGCCCCGACAGGGAGGGCACTTCCACTCCTGGGAAAAAAACAAAACAAAACCCAAAACATCAAATATCTCAACCAGGGTTTCTGCAGTGTTACTTCAATTAAATCCAAGACCATGGCCCTGCAGCATAGCATCCTCTCTCGCTCTCATTATGAGGGATTGTTGTTGATACTGTATATTTTTGTAGTTTGAATTATTCGACTATTTTGACTGTCTTGTGACTTAAAAGTTGTTTGTCTTTAAACGGACCCCAGGAAGAAAAGTCCTCACCAAGGTGATGACTGAATAAACTCTGACTTGATGTTTCTCCCACTGTCAGGTTTGAAATTATGACAAACAGTAAACGGGTTAAATGCACTTTCAATGCTTTTAATTTAAAAGGCCCAATTAGTCAATGACTAAAAGCAACCCAGTAAAGTTAAAGCTATGGTTGATGTTGAGAAAAAGGCGATGAGAAAGATTTGAAAAACACACACACACACCCCTCCCCTCTGTGCTCCATGATCCCTCCCCTCCAACTTGTATCGCCCTCCCCTCGGAGCCTCCTAACGACACACCCCTCCCACAGAGCAGCCAGCCGGCACAAACCAAACACGGCGCCAGCTTTGAATGCAGAGTAACAGTCATAAGCCAGCGTTGGCATAATAAAAGTTATCTGTCACAACTTTCACAATAAAAACAAAAGATTACCTGTTCAACAAAAACTCCACCGTATCAGCATCACTTTAGAGGCCCATATCTTGGCGGAGCTTTCTCCATCGGTCGAAGGATGACCTGATGTTTACTCGGCTTTGAGCCCTCAATTTGTTGCATATCCTCTTCGTCTCCCTCTTCAGAGGCAGACTTTTTTTCTGCCTTTGCCGGTGGGGCAAGCAGAGGCCTTTCTTCTCCATACCTGAAACTCGTGGAGCTGAATTGCTCAGGGCCTTACAAACCGCTCGTAGTTTCAAATGCAGAAGGGGGTTGGGACGAGGCGGGACAAGGAGCAGGGGAGTGTCAAAATTGAGCGAGGTGATTGGATGGAGGGAACAAGAGAGCGCAAATTTGAGCAAAGACAAACTCCCATACCGTACGGCTGTGATTGGTCAATTTCTTTGCAGGCCTGCAGCCACTAGAGAATGGATTTTTTCCTTTTGCTTCACACTGTGTAGACAGCACTGTTGGGCCATAACCACCATCTAAATGATGTTAATAATAATGACCAATCTTTCTCAACGTCAACCATAGCTTTAATATGTAGTAAGTGTCCCCTGAAGCAGTTTGCTGTGCTCTCAGGGCCACCGTACCTGTCCCAAGAGACATCTATTTCCACAGCTTTGTGTAAACCTCAGCATTAACATGCAGCTGTAGAGTGTGGTGCTGGTGTATCAGTTGACTGACCGGATCGAGCAGCGCCTTCTTCACGTCCTCTCCGTATCTGTTCCTCAGGCACGGCCCACAGAACTGACCCTGAATCCCCCGACACTCCTCGCTGCGGCAGCACGTCTTTGTGTCGACGGTTTTCTGACGGCACTGATGACACGTGGAGCCCTGAGCATCCACACAGCACCGTCAGCAACAACACTGACACTTTTATTCACTTGAGAACGTCTGTCAAAATGTTGTCTGGTACAGAGGAGGAGGATGATGTCACTTCATAGTGACATCATGACCTTTTCCTAAAAAAAATTAAAAAAAACACACACACACTCCAAAGTTGCCACAGCAATTCATTAGTGGTCACTGGGATAACTGACATCATTCCCACGTCTCTCACTGACCACAGACAGACTCACCGTGACTCTGTCGTAGACTTTATCAGTCATGTTGTCTGCGACCAGCTGGAGCTCGTCCTCTGTGATGTCCTCCACAGGACGGATCAGATGA
Source organism: Selene dorsalis (assembly GCA_900303245.1). NCBI lineage: Eukaryota > Metazoa > Chordata > Actinopteri > Carangiformes > Carangidae > Selene > Selene dorsalis. The sequence continues at coordinate 40,278 of OMNW01020221.1, read as the reverse complement.
GGTTTGGACTGATGAGGCCGCGGGGTGCCACGGCGCTGTGGCGCTCGGCGGACCTGGAACACACAAAGGTAAACGATCCTGAGGTTTGAAGTTTTGCACAGTAACTGATAAGAAGACACAGTCAGCTACACACAGACGTACACAGAGCTTCACAGGGTTACTTCTCATTCTACATCATATCATATGTAATAAAATGTGATCTGTAAGAACAGAGATGTATCATTCTTATTGTACTATCATACATCAAAAAAACATGTCTGAACTGACCTCCAGCAGCTCCTCCTCCAAGCTAAACTCAATTTCTTCTGTCTTGGGGGCTAAAGGATCCTCACATCCCCCCATGGAGCGGGTCTGTCTGCGGGTCGCCCGCTCTGGGTTCCTCCTGGACTCTCCTCCAGCTGCACCAAAGCGTGGTGGACGCTGTTGATAAGATTGATTAATTCTGATATACAGATCTTTACTGCAGGCTGATAAAGAAAAGGATTTTGTCCACCTTGTTAGCTGAATATGTTGAATCATCACTGTACCCCTCTACTTTTTTTGCACTACCGCGTCCATATTGCACATTTCAAACATTGCACTGCCATACTGACATCCTGTACATATTGTATATATATTGTATATATTGTTACATATTTTTACTTTATCTTATTTTTATTTTCATTTTATTCTATTTTATTTTCTATTTTATTGTGTAAATGAAGAATTTTTAAGGTAGTTTTTGTTTAGGTCTGCTTACTTTGCACCGTGGGGTCTGAGAGGACTGCAATTTCATCTGTGCTGTATGTTCAACATGTAGTACATTTGACAATAAAGTTGGCTTGACTTGACTGAATCGCCTATTATTTAGTGGAGATTTATCTAAATGTTGATGCCATTTTGCCATCATCTTCTACTCACAGAGCTTCTCTCCTTCGTCATCTGTTTGCCTGTATGTTTTTTCAGCAGTCCTGTAACACCTGGCATTTTCTGCAGGTCTGCCATCAGGTGAGCCAGCTGTCAGAACACACCAGATACAGAGCATTCAAGAAATGGCAGGTGACAAACATCTTGAGTCGCTGTGGAGGGGGGCTGTGTTGCTGGGTTACCATTGCTTTGTTGGCCTTGATGTTCTGCGCCCTCTTGGCCAGGAAAGACCCCGACACCTCCTCCCCTGACTCAGATCCATGCTCTTCACCAGGAGGTGGACGGGTCTCCGCTGCCTCTTCATCCTCAAATTTAACACGTCTCTGGTTGCTCTTCCTTGCCTTCTTCACCACTCTCTTTCCTGTCTTCTTAGCCTCCTTTTCTGCCTTCTCTTCCTCCACCTCCTCTTCATCAGTGGACTGCTGGGTGGGGGCAGCGGAGCGCAGTGCCACCCTCAGCCTGAAGGCCTGCTTACCACCAGATGGTTTGGATGCGGCCCTCTGCTTCCTGGGTGAAAGGTCACGGGGGGCTTCATCTTCCACGTCTGAATTCTACTCGGACATGAACACAGATGATTCATCACCATGTTAGTGACACGACTCTTTACGTTACACCACAGACACCATGGTGTCAAACACCTTATGATGGCAGAAGATAAATTGCCACCATTGACAGCACATCAATCAACAGCGTTATATCATAACATGACTGAAGTCAGTCCTCATCACAGTTGAATCTGAGACCAGCTGCTCCCCTCAGTGTCTCACACTGTTTCTGGGATGTGAAACTCACCCTGTCGCTGAGTTCGCTGTCAGAAAAGCCGTAAAATGTTCTCTCACTCTCTGAGTCCTCGGTGAAGATCTCAGCTAAAGCCTCCGCCTGCAGACACACACAGCAACAAAGTTACATTCACAACGTCATGTTAACGGACAGAGAAGTAGTAAAAGTTATTTTACCATGTTAACTGGTGGCTAACGAGGAGCCTGGACAGGTGCTAGCTCCTGACTTTTCAGGTACATGAGCAATTAATGTGATTGAAAATTGGGTGCGATGGATTTGTAGTTTAGTGCAGCGCGCAGAGCGCCGGTTAGTCTGGGTGTTTTTGGCTTGTTCTTTAAACTCCGCCCTCCAGGAGTGAACCGAACAACGGAACGTGCAGCCCCCGGAAACAGAGAGACAACACAGTCACGGTCAGTCATGGAAACATTTAGCTTGGGGAGTGTGGGGGTAAAAAGCTGGGACAAAAGCAAGAGTTGAGTCTCAGCTAAGGTGAGTTCTGCTGTGTATGGAGGACTCAGCTGGGGACAGCTGGTGTACCCACTGGTGGAAATGTCATCACTTATGCTACTCATTCACCTTTAGTGCTGATGATGGTGCTAGAGTTAAAGCCTCACTGAGTATTATTCGGACTCATCCTCTGGGCACAGTGAGTGTCTGTACTAAATGCTGTGGCTGTCCTTCCAGTGCTCCATCAAACCAAAGACATTTTGTGAAATATTCTCATAACATTGTCAAGTCTCGATCCCACACTTTGACACAACTCATATATTTGACTAATATCTCTTTCAAATAGTGTCTCATACATTTGATTGCAGATTTCACAGTTTTGATTTAAAATCATGACTTTGGTTTAATATCTCATAATCATGACAGTGGATTAGTTTTGGCTGATAAATGTAAACGATGAGATTCTGTGCTGTAACTCTGATTTACAATGACTGTTTTTACTACTGTCATTCCTAGTCTGTCCCTATCTTGCTGCAAATCCTCAAATCCAAATTACATGTGCGGTCGAGGGACTAAAATAAAGATGGGAAAAATCATGGATGTTGTTTCTGAGTTAAAGTGTTTCCTTCTATGGCCCCTGTGATTTTGCCTGAGAGGTCTTTGGCACTCTTGGTTCATACCTGTGGTCATAAAGAACTGATGCAGCTGCAACTCTCTTCTTGAGTACAGATGATATTCCCAAACAGAAAACGATGATTAAATTTAGTCCCACACAGTCCGTTATTTGGCCGACAGTACATGTAGCACATGCAGGTGTGTGGCAGTGGGAGTGATACTGGGAAACGTGGGAAACTCCTCTCACATTCCCAGAACACTCCCTGCTTGGCTGCTCTGGTCTCACAGGGACCATGATCCTGCAACGGTGGCGGGTGATTTTGGCTGTTGGTGAGTACTCTCACTATTCTGAAAGAAACTGCTGGACCTCTGGAGCTCTTAAAATGCATTTGTTGTACACTTGAGTGTTTAATTGCTTCTAAACTTGACTTGACTTTGACTCCTAAACTTTATAGTGACACCATCATCCCCTCACAAAAATACATGACTATTTTGAATACAAAAAATTAGATGTTTGTTCAGTATTTATTGTTGTGGTTGCACTTTGATAAATTTGTGCATTTTAAAGATGATTGCCTTTGCACATAAAATCAATAAATGTAATAATGATACATGTTATTGTTTTCAATAAATACTTTGTCATGATAGAACCATTATGTCAGATGATTTGACACCGTAGGACTTCAGGATGAAACTGTACCTGGTAGTTAAAGACATTATTTTGATGAAGCATTACAACAGTATTGTTCACTTAAACAAACAAATTAAGTCAATACGCCTAAGATTTATAGTTTCTCAGCAAACTACAAACACATACAACCAGAAAAAAAAAGGTACTTTGCTGAATAAAAGCCGCATCTACAGCAGCTGTTTGTCTTTGTCCGTCTTCTGCAGAATGCATCTTTATCTGCGTGTCCGAGCTTTCACTTCAGAAGCGACAGTGTGCATTCCAGCTCAATGGGACAACAAATGTACAACAGATCTATAAATTCATGACTGCTGGCAATGTGAGTGGCTCGGTACAGGTCTGTGAAAACACTCAGTGCTGCGTGGGGTATTATCAGATCATCAATGGCCAGCCGGAGGTCGACATCCTTGGTGAGAAAAGTCTAAATCTCATTAGGTTTCCAAACTAGTGCTCATGAATTGGACTTGATTATGTGCTGAATTGTTGTTGTGCCATTGTAAAGAGTCGTAAACATTCAATTCAAAGTCTCACCGTCAGTCAGTATGACTGCTTTAAGCTGATGTTGTGTATTTATTGTGATTTATTTTGTCATATAGTTGAGTCAGCAGTTAGTGTGTAGTTATTTTTCAATTTTCCAGTGTGTTTGTGATTTTTCTGTGGCAGCTTGTGCAGTGGTTAAAAAGTCTTGCCCTCATTCAACCTGCGAAGCAAAAACACTGTTGTACGGCCGTGGAATTTCATGTGTATGCAACACTGACTTCTGCAATAGCAACATCACATGGACTCCACACTCGGAACAGCTTCAAGTCACCTACTCTTACTCTAAAGGTATGATTATAATATGATCTCTGTACAGGCAACAACTGTAAGTTGCAACCCACATGGTGATGAAATATTATCCTGACAATATCCCTGAGTGAGCTGTTATCATTGTTTCAGAGGACATCTGAACATGTCTGCCTTTATTTTGAAAATCTGACACGTTGAGGATTGAGCTAAAAATGAGATTACTCCAAAGCTATCACAGGCTATCCTCACTTAATTAGTACTAATTAAGATTTAGTAGTGCATAAATTGAATATTTGAAATGGTTGTATTGATGATTTATAGCAAATAATAACTTTTACATATGTCAGTTAACTTTTAAATGATATTGCTCTCTGTTTTCTTTGTAGGTGAACTGATTACATTTAGTGTGATAATTCTGACTGGAGCTTTGCTCATCATCTGCTTCATGATCACTGCTGCTAAATGGAGAAGGCTCTTCACAGACAAAAGTAAAGTCCTCGTTCTGTCTGACAATTTCTCACTTTAACTGTAGTTTGGATGGTGACGTTGGTTGTTTAGGTTAATTTGATTGTCCTGATTGTCCTGATTATCCTGATTGTCCTGATTGTCCTGATTGCAGTATGCATCATACAGGCTTCCACTATACTGCTCATCCTTGGAGAATAGAGTTAAAATATCAGCTCCTCTCTCAGGGCTGGGTTCAGTCCTGTATCACTTCAGAGTTTCTTTGAAAAAGACTAATAGTGTCGTTTTGTATTAAATCATGTATCAAAATCTGCTCTTCAAAGGATCAGAAAAAAACATTCCACATTTTTAAAACACAGATTCAGTTCTCATGATGTCTCTATCATTTGACCTTGAATTTGTTTCATTCTTTGTTCTGAACCGACCTTGGTGTTTATCTGTAATACTCCCTTTTACCTTTCTTTGTTACCCCTCTACCAGATTTCTCTGGGTTGTCTGGAGCTATTCATCAAAAGAAAATGTGATTTTATTACCTTCACTGCGTGAGTGTTTATTAAAAGATGTGTTTATTTTCATTATTTTAGAGGAGAATGTGCAGGCCCGTCTCCTGTGTTCTTGCCAAACAACAAAAACCTCTAAGATTGACATAGATGACATTGAATTACAGCAGGTAAGTGGTGTGATCTGTGTGATTTGCAGTGTGCAAATCTGGCTGACAGACTTTTACCCCTCTGTTTATATCTTTTTTTCAGATTGTGGGCCGTGGGGATTTTGCAACTGTTCTGCAGGGGAAATACCAAGGATCCACAGTGGCTGTGAAAGTTTTCCCTGCAGACTTGAAACATAAATTCACAGCAGAGAAGGAGGTTTATGAGCTACCACTGATGAAGCACGCTGGGATTCTCCACTTCCTGGGCACAGGGAGGAAACTGGACGGAAGTTGTTTCATTGTTTCACAGTTTGCTGAACATGTAAGTGGCACAGATTGGTCAGAAGAAAACAAGCTGCACATCTCCCATTGCCAAGACATCAGAAGTTATTCAAGGAACAGGGAGAAGGAGGAGACAAAGAGAGGCCACAAGGTTTTGACTCTCATCAGAGAGTGAAAACATAATCTTAAATTCATAATGTCTGCAAAGTATCTTTGTAAATTTAAGTTGTTTGTCTTCAATTCGATTTGATATTTGTAATAGATCATTTTAAATTGTACACTTTCACTTTTAAGTATTGTGTTTTTAATATTTATACTTGTGTTCCCTAAAATTCAAATTGAAACATCAGCTGTTTAAATTGTTATGGCCTTTCTTTACTTTCATTAATGCAACTTTGCCTAGGCAGAGGTGGATAAGATATGTACATGATTGCAAAAATTTTAAACCTCGTTCATCATCTATAATCAATCTGTCAAAATCCTCTAACATGGGCAAACATCCTTGTGTGCATTAATAACTGTGTATCCCGATGATTTCAGGGTTCCCTCCATTCCTTTCTGTGTGAACACACCACCAGCTGGACACTGTCACTGAAGCTGTGCCAGTCCTTATCGCAGGGACTTTCCTATCTCCACTCTGACCTTCGCAGATATGGTATTGTCCAGAATATTACTGTGTACAAATGGCTCTCTGTGCTACATACAGCTTATATACAGTGACAAGAAAAAAACATGTGAGCCCTTCAGATTGTTTTCTGCAGTGATGTAGATGCAGTTATGGGAATATACAGACAGAAAATATGCTTAAGATAACATGACACAAACAGTTTAAATCTTTTGTTTCTGTGTATTGGACACAGCTGTTAACAATAAGTGGACCTCCTCCTTGCCGCAGCTTTGGGATGTTTTGTTTTCATTCATTCACACAACATTTTCAAGATGCTCATTATTGGCAAGCATACTCCATGCAACTATGCACCATAATTTGCATGTGGTTGACTCGTGTTGCCCAGTTCTAGTGGTTCCTTGAAGCCTTAAGGTGTTATTCTTAGGTCCTTGTTCTTGCAGATGTACATAAACCTCCTGTGGCCCACGGAGACCTCACCAGCTCCAATGTGCTTGTGAGAGCTGATGGCACATGTGTCCTGTGTGACTTTGGGTGCTCCACCATCCTGCGTTCTTGTTCAGGACGTCACAGCTGGGAGAGCAACACCATAGTAATGAAGGTGAGTCACATATTTTGAAACATCACTGAGTGAAGACAAAGAATGTGATATTTCTGTCCATCTGCTGGTTGGTCCTCAGTCGGGCACACTGCGCTACATGTCCCCTGAGTTCCTGGAAGGCTGTGCAAACATCAGCAGCAGCTGCTGTCTCATGCAGGGGGACGTCTATGCTTTAGGACTGCTGCTGTGGGAGATCTGGATGCGCTGCTCTGATTTATTTGAAGGTAAACCTCCTTTGTGAATGGCCACCAGGTATCAACAATCATGAAAACCCTTCAATAAGTGATTTGAGTGTGCACTGAGTTCTTTAACACTTTAAAGTCAGGTATAGAGGGAAACATTAGATGCTCTTGAAATCGAAGAGAGAATGATCATCAGGCATTGTCTGTGTAAACAGCTGTATCTCTGTGCACTGCTTGGATTGATATATCTTACGTCCTGTTTGATGATGAGGACATTATAATTCATGCAGATGTCTCCACCTGCAGGCAGCATTACTCCACAGCATCTGTTGCCTTATGAATCTGAGTTGGGAGGTAATATAACACTGGAGAGCCTCATCTCATACGTGTCAAATCTGGACAAGAGACCACCCATACCTAAACACTGGGAGCTGCTACCACAGGTATAGTACACAGGTGCTTCTTATTTGGACATGTGGTTCTACTGATTTCTGGTTTGATGAAGCTACTGAATTTGTATCTACTGACCTTTTTCTTAGGGTTCTGCTCTGCAGGAGCTCCTGACAGACTGTTGGGACTGTGATCCAGACGCCCGGCTGACAGCTCAGTGTGCAGCAGACAGATTAGTTTCTCTTCAGACTTGTCGCTTATAATATGTATATCTAGTATTTACACTGTTCTCTTCATGCTAGAAACAAGAGTGTTCTTCTTATTACTATACTCCTGTATCTAAGTCATATAGTTACTCAAGATAAGTGGTTGCATTTTATTTTGTTTGCATATATATTCTTGTAATCAGCTCCACAGTTCTCTGATGTTTTAATCCAGGTACATACAATTTTTTGTTTTGTTTTTACGGTACCCTGATGTATACATTTTGTTTTGTATTTTAATAATAAACAAAATTCACATACTTAAAACTAAGTAAACGTAAACTTAAACAACTAAGCATACAATTGAAGTGATAGGTATTTATGACAGCAGACGTTCAGGTTGATCATAGTAGAAATTGTACAGGCAGAGCTACAACTGTTAATGATGGCTCTGTTACATTGAAATACTGTGGTAAACCCCACCAGTAACATAGAAAGCACAGTGGGTTTTGTCTCATGTCGTAGTAAGAAAAGCACAGGACAGGCATGAATAATAAAATTAATGAGGCTAAATTCCATTCAGCTGTTTCAACATCAGGGTCTTGGTATTGTTCACACCACCTCATTCTCGGACACATCAATAGAAAAGTCTTGTAAATGTTATATGTTACAGTAAGTCAACGTTCATTTAAAACAATCTTCACTCAAACCTTGACACACATCTGAACTAAATGCAGCCATCATATGTTTTATATGACCTTGATGTATTTTTTTCAGAGCAGCATCTCTGTTGTTGCGATGATAATATAATGTCTTATAAGACTAACTGCTCCATACATTCATGACGTAATGGGTACATCTGATTCATGTGTCAGGTGCTTGTGTGTGTTCCACCCCCCTGTCATCATTCCTCCTTGGGATAACAGAAACTAATAGATCAAGCAGGTTCTCATTCAAAGCTTTCAAGAATTCCTCCATTACGTAAATGATGGGTGTGGCTTCCTGGTGCCTTTTTAGATGTTGTTCACCTCAATGCGGAAGACAAACACAGACGGAGCTTAGTCTGCATTCTTCACAAAACTCTCCCAGACCTGAGGCAAGTTTCCCAGGTAAGTCTATCAAATCTAGCCATTGACAAACAGTGATTTTAAGTAGATTGTATTGGAAAACAACCAGAAAGGACATTCAGTTCAGTTGAGGAATTCTTCTTGGGCTTTAGGAAATTGTGTTTATTGAGTATAGATATCTGACACAAATCATCAGCAATAAAGAAAACCTTTATTTGAAGCACTCATCGATCGTAAAAAAAAACAAAAAAAACAACAACATAATTTTTATGTAATTTATATACTTTGAAACTTAAAATGATTAAGATATTTTGCATTCTGGTTGAACATCGTTTTGACTTGATATTCACTGCATTTGTTTACTCACTGTTTCCCCAGGTTTCCCTCTGAAGTGCTTGAACTCTCTGATTAAAAATATGTGGCCTAATCAAGGTGGGATATCACACATAAACAGCTTATAACTGATATTTCATGACTTTTTATTGAGATTTTCATACCATTTTAATAAGTTGTCTTAATAGGCGAGTGTGCATGTTCCTTTATGTATATCAGGACCCCCTCCTCCCATGGGCCCACCACACCCTGCCTACCATCCTGGCTACAACCATGCATATCCTGCACCTCCTCCAGGAGTCTTCCCCCCCTGTCCAAATCCAGCGTTCCCACCTGGCCAGTACCGAGCTCCTATGAACCCAGCCATGGTGCCGAATGTACCTCCAGGAGCGATGCCTTATGGAGCTCCAGGACTTCGTCCACCTCATGCTTATCCACCTCATGCTTATCCACCTCATGCTTATCCACCTCATCCTCATCCTATGGCTCCTGGTGGATATCCAGTGGTTCCTCCTGCGGGTGTTTACCCAAGACCATACCCACACTCTCCAAAATGGGGTCACCATAAGGGCTGCTACAGATATCCTCCTCATGGAGGGATGCATCCCATGACTGGAGGGTTAGCTGGAGGTTTGACTGCAATGGTTATGGGGACAGTGACACACAAGGCTAACAAAAAGATGATGAAGAAGATGAAGAAGGCAAACAAGTGGCACAAGCATGGGCACTACAAATGTGGCAAGGTGAAATTGGGTTTAATGTTAGAGTTTTTAAAATGTTCCCTCCTGCAGGCGAAGTATTAATGGCAATACTAGATTAGTACTAGATAAAAAAAAAAAAAAAAGACCAGGCGTCCAGCTTCATTTCACCAGTCTCCACCAAACAATATAACTGCAATCATTAGTCAACAAGCACAAAGTAAAGTGTGTTAAATATAATGCTGCAGCTGATTCCAGTTAGTCCGGTTCATCTCCTTTGGATACATGATGTGGCATGTTCTCTGTCGTTCCGGATTTTACTGTCTCTCTGTCAGACAGAGCTGACATGAGGGTGTGAACAGGTTCAGTTAATGCTGGGGCTTTCACCAGTTTAACACACAGTTTAATTTTCCAGGTGTCATGGTTGCTGTAAATAGCCTGTGCAGCACGATACAAAAATAAATAGGAGTTGGACTGATAGAAGTAAGGCCAAGTAAAAACCTGTATGTGACTTCCTGGCATTAAATATGTATAATACAAATAATATTCTCTTTGTCTCCACAGTACTCCAGCAGCAGCAGCAGCAGCAGTAGCAGCAGTGACTCAGACTGAGACCCCCTGTTGAAGACACGGCTTTCACCACAATGCAGCTTCAGCCTAACTATAGATCATGAACATGGACATCCTTGTCACTTTTAACAGGATTTATGGAAAGCTACTATATTTTATCATACACAGCCTACCGTGAGCTTTCTTTAAAACTTGAATGTTTGTTAACATATGTCTTTACTTATTTATTTAATTTTTGTCGTGTTTCACATCCACCATTCTGTGTTTCTGTCAAAATAAATAAAAATATAGTATAAATATAGTATTTATGTGTGTGTGTGTACTTTGATTTAGTATAGGCTAAGCAAAATGTAAATATGTTTTTTATATTTTCCCATGAAAATTCACCTAAGTAGTGGGGCAGACACATTTCTTGTGTCTTTATTTAGATTTCTAATTTGACTGCAGATATTTTGGTTTATCATGGCAGAAAAACATCACAGCTGGAGCTAATACTGTTAATTGTTAATTGTGGCTCAGTCACATCACTCTAGTTGCCATGCCAACAAGCTATCTGCTCTTTAGAAAAGTTCCGGACGGGTGTGAATAATAAAATTAACGAGGACACATTCAGTTCAGCTGCTTCACCGGGTCTGGTAGTATTCATGCATGTGTTGTTCATCATTCAACAGAATAGAGTAATTGTTAATATCAGCAACAGCTGTGCTTCTACTGACAGGTCAGTCTGTTTGCTATTAGAAAAGCCTCTATAGTTGAATTGAATGTAGCCATGATGATTGTTATTCAGTGCAGCAGTGATTTTTCAGTCATGACATGTTTAAATATCTGTACTGGTATTTATGATATTATGATATATGGTCTTGTCATCTTTTTCAGAGACATAATGAAGATTTTGAACATTTTGACACAACTTCATTTATGATACTACTACAACTATTGTATTGTATGTTAATTGGAGGAAGCAAAAAACAAACAAACCAAAAAGACTCACTTGAGCAGTAAAGCCGATCCTGATAGAACACAAAGTTGTAGCCAGGACACAAGACAAGGATTCAAATATGGATGTTACTGCAAAGAAGCTGTAAATTGTAAACCATGGGTGATGACCAACTCAGTGTCTGACCAGATGTGAAACACAGCCACAATCTCCACTTCTATATCTCAGTAACAGCTTTGAATAAAGGCTGAAAACCCGGACTATATGTAACAACCTCATTAATGCAACAGATCACAATGTGAATGGTTTAAGTCATATTTCTGCTAAGCTTTAAAATAGATACCTTAGAACGCATGTGAAACTTTAGCTTTAAAACAATGTCTTGTTCATTTTTACAACTGTTAATGAGCAGTTAGTTGATTTTGAGTTTCAGTTCAATGAAACTACTGAAATAAGAAGAACTGGACTTCAACTATAGTCTTCTCAGCCAGAGCGTGACTCCTCAGTTCAATGGCCCAGTCGATGGAAGAGATTGCGTCTATCCAACTGAAGAAAGTCTGAGTTATTCTGGGTCACATCTTTGTTGTCTTTGTTCAGATGGAATAATTAAAGCAATATTTACAATATGAACTTCTGTGTTGTAAGACTGAACATTTACATTAGTGTTGATCTATGATGTCATGGATGTTTGTGTGACTTTAGAACACACGATTCACTGAATAATAATTATAAGTCAAACATATACGCGCGCGCGCGCGCGCGTGTTGTGGACAAATCCGCGTGACTCCTCCCTTTGTATTGATCGGGAGTAAACACCATCACTCCATTATCTCTGTGTTTTGTACCATAGAAACTGATAGATCAGCGTCTGATTCACTATTCACAGGAATGTCGTCATCACGTCAAAGATATGCGTGTCCTTTAACAGCGGGCGTGTCTTCCTGGTGTTGTGTTTTTTTCTGCTGCTGCAGTTCATCTCAATGCGGAAGACAAACACTAACGGAGCCAAGTCTGACTTCTGGACAAACTTACCAAGACCCCAGGCAATTTTCTAAGGTAAGTCTATGAAATCTCGCCATTAGCAAACAGTGATTGTAAACAGCGACTCTGTGACTAAATAAGTCCAAACTGCAACACTCAGATGAGTTAGACCTGTGTTTGTGATTTCTGTCACATCATACCTGGGGTAAATGATAAAATATGTTGGGATCGCTTAGGGATTATAAAGTAATTGGACATACCATAGGATATGAGCTGTGGTAAGTTTTCATGTAATAGTGTTGGGAACTTACCAGAAAGAGGTGAATTCGTGGTTTTATGTGTTTTTTTGGTTGTTGTAAATAAAGTTTTATAGCAAATGAAGGTGCACCCAAGACAATGTAAGCAAGCTGGCTAAAATATAATGATACTTTGTTTCAAGTAAAAATGATTCAATTTACATAAGTCAGCAATATAACTAGAAGCATTATTCTTTTCAGTGTTATATCACTTATTTAGCCTAAATTATTACATTTTAATATCACTGTGCAAATACTGTGATGGGAACATTTTAATATTACACGTGATCAAGATGAAGCTAATCATAATAATATCAATGTTTTACAAAATGATCATATATTTTATTTGTAAAACCACACCTTACAAAAATAACTAACTCTAACTGTCCAATAAACATGGTGGGATAGAAATGTATAATGTTTGCAATTTTATGCAATAGATGGCATACAGATGTAATAATCAAGTAAAATACAAATACCTCACAAGTGCAATATTTGAGTAAATATCATTTATTTGATGTTATAATACCATGATCTTTATTGAAAATTGCCATGTTATCTAGGCAAAAGGCATATTTTGTAATTCAAGTTTAAAAATAAGTTTATAAATTACAGTAGATCTACAGTTAGTAGTGTTTATGCAGCATGCAACAGGACAGGCCTGCTCTATAACAACGAGATTTAGTGACAAACACCAAAGGTTTTATCTCACATCAGCAACCACAAAACTGTTTGTGGTGACCTGTTTGATTTCAAATGAATCAAACTCCTACTGAATTAAATGAAAGATTTTCGCAGCACTCCTCGCAAAAGTTGCTTTTTACATGTACGTTATATTATAAATGTTATATTTATTTTATTTAAACACTCACTCTTTCCTCAGATTTTCCTCTGAATTGTTTCAACTGTCTGGTCAAAAAACATGTGGCCAAATCAAGGTAGGATATGAAGCATATCATTTTAACACTTTTTGACTTGCTCATACTTTTTTAAAATATTCATGTGAGGAATGAAGTGTTCATGTTCATCAATGTATATCAGGACCCCTCCCTCCAGTGGGCCCACCAAACCCTGCCTACCCTCCTGGCTACAACCCTGCATATCCTCCACCTCCTGGAGGAGTCTTCCCCCAACCTCCAAATCCAGCGTTCCCACCTGGCCAGTACCCGGGTGCCTTGAACCCAGCCATGGTGCCGAATGCACCTCCAGGGGCGATGCCTTATGGAGCTCCAGGAGCTTACCCTATGGCTCCGGGTGGATATCCAGCGGTCCCTCCTGCAGGTGTTCACCCAGGACCATACCCACACTCTCCTAAAGGGGGTCATAAAGGCCACCACAAAGGTCATCATGGAGGAATGAATCCCATGGCTGGAGCGTTAGCCGGAGGACTGGCAGGAATGGGAATGGGCGTGGCTGGACACAAAGCCCACAAAAAGATGAAGAAGATGAAGAAGAAGAAAGGACATAAAGAGCACAAGCATGGCCACCACAAACACGGCAAGGTGAGATTGTGTTTAAAGGTAAACTATGTAAGAGTTATCTAAGATGGCCCCTCCTGTAGTTGAAAGGTCAATGCCAATACTAGATAAAACCATGAAACTTGAACCTGCCACACCCCTCACCCCCAGGCCTCCCACTTCATTTGAACCATGACTAAGGGTTATATTATTATATATGGTTGTCCATAAAGTTGGAATAATTTTGTTTTCAGACACATTCCTCTTTTTATTCCTGTTATAAAGGTTAATTGTGGTTTAATTTTCACAGTGATATGATTGGAAGAGATTGGTCAGTAAAGTTTTGAGAAGATATACACTTTATCTATCAAGAATAAATCACATTATCACAATCATTTCATGAGAAGAGGTAAAAAATATATTTTATTCCAACTTTATGGGCAACCATGTATTTAATATTATCATAAAGTCATTATTATTATTACTGTCATGATTAATGTTGTATTGTGAATCATTATATTAAGTTGTGTGAGGAGAGAAAGATGGTAGTCTATACACTGTTTGTGTCAGCAGCCAAACATGTATTCAAAGA
>OMNW01020217.1:8565-18937 GCA_900303245.1 Selene dorsalis | reverse complement strand
GATAAATGGTAGAACATCTCCATTTATACATGAATGTCTCAGAAATACATAAACAGAGCGATGGCAATTTTGAATCCATGAGCGCTTCCTAGAGTTATATATGTGAAGTCAGAGCACTTTTGTTGACGGATGTAACGCCATTTAAGCCTTAAGTTACCAGTGCCAGGGACATCATACGATACGAATTACTTTATTAATCCCCAAAGGGAAATTCATTTATCTGCCAACTCGTCACCATTTGCAGAAGAATCAAAAAAGCCTGATTGCGAAAGGTACAAAGTATCTTCTATATCTCTCCATCCACCACCACTGCTGTTTTCCTGCCCCATCAAGGTGCCATGAAGTGGATGGTCCGAGCCGTCCACAATGGCCTCCACCACCCTCAGTGCGCAGCTCTCCGTCACATCCCTCAGTGAACCCATCAGGGAAACATGATTGAAGTGTCCTGATATCATTAAAAGTGCCTCAGGATGTTTAGTCTGTATCCTAGCAACGACTTCATGGAGAACTTCAGATGGAACTTCAGCAGTAGCCATTGGTGTGATGTACACAAGTATTGTTGTGATTTCAAAAAACGTCTACTTTCTGAGTCTTCACCAACATCTCCAGCTCCTCATCACTCTTGTAGGGCAGAAAGTTGATATTTCCAATGATGACTGATGGCAAAAAGGACAGATAGTACATCTCCACTCCCAAGCCTTCATCTTTGCACCAACCTAAAAACCTCTAACATACACTTTGTGCTGCAGTCAGCCATGGGAATATATAGAATGTAATATAATGTAACGTCTGGTCAAATGAATGTGTAAAGCTTCCAGGTATAAAGGAGTTTTTGTCAGTGGTGAAGAGTCTGATTCCCTGGAGCCCAGTCTCTATAGGTCAGATCACATAAATGCATGCAGGGGGGTGATTCAGGAGTTTGGTTGTGTTGAAATAAGTGGAGGTGTGATGCATTTTCACCAGTGATGCACTGATAAAACCCCACTGATCTTATGGGGCTGTTCTTTTTCTTGTCTGAAAGTTATCACCGGGAATCTTTAAAAGTAAAATGCAGGCTTTCTTATATCACAGTTGCATAAGGGGAGAGACACTGTTACATGTTGGTTCTCAGAGAGGATGAACTCCGCACTGATCTCATTCTTACTCTCGTTTGCAACAATCTGCTCATAAACCAGGGTCAGAAATCCTTTCAGCGAGACTGCACAAGATGCTTCAGAAGCAAAAGGAAAGAAACTAAAAGCAGTGTGAAGAAACACAATAACAGCGCAGCCGGTCGTAGTAACACACGACCACGATTCAACACGATTTTCGGTTTTCCATCGGTTCTCCAGGGCGTTTTTTGTTTGTTTCTTTGTTGTTGATTTTTTTTTACATTCATCTCTGTGCTCACCTCAAGTCTCAGTTTACCCATAGTGAAATCACGACTTTACCCATAGTGAAATCACGACTTTGGAGACCTAATCACTGGAGAATATGAAACCATCTCATGTGGTTTGATACTAGTGCAGAATTGTATTCATGTTTAATACCAGTTAAACTGCAGCTGTTTTGTTTCTATAATATAGTTATGAAAATAATTGAATTATTCCCAGGACTGTAGTCACATCGTGTACACATGTAGTGAATGATAGATCCTCTATGTATTAGATGTATTTATGACAATCTGTTCTATTACAGATATAGGAGGAGGAAGATGGGGAAATAAATGAAGGGAGAGCGATTAAGTGACGGGACAATTAAAGCTGCATGGGATGGCTGTTAGTATTCTGCCAGCCTTGTTTAGCAGTGACAAGACGAGCTGTTTGGTGTGTAATTATGTTATTAGCTTTTTAATACACATCTGCGTGCAGTCATTTAATTCTGGTAGTGTTTCCCATCCCAGTGATGAGTCGCTGATTGCTGCACTCAGCCGTTTTATTAGGCCTAATTAAATTAATGTTATTTTGGTGCTGCCGTCAGCGACACAGTCAGAGTAGAGGCGCTGTCGTGAGGAGCCGTGAGTGTGTATGTGTGTGTGTGTGTGTTTGGATTGTAGAGCACATGGTTACATGTGCCATTTATGTGCATGTTATGTATGTGTGTGTCAGCTTGTGTGTGTGTGTGCATTAGCATGTGCATTACTATGCTCAGTGATACTGTTTTATGATTCCACTGCACGAAGAGAAGTCTAAATTATTAGATTCCCAAGTGCAGCAGCTTCAATATAATGAGGCACTCACACAGAGTTAAACACAGGTTCATTCTCTTCATGTCAGTGGAAAATAAGAGTGTGCGCCCGTTCAGACGTCCACATTTGTGTGTCTGTTTTATTAGTGTTCAATCACAGTTGCCTCTCTGTGTGAGCACAGCGTGGACGCCCTCGTCATTACTCACCATCTCTCTCCCACTCTTCCGTCTTCACTCTTTTCCCTGGAAACTTTCCATCTCTGACCCCCACCATCACCACCACCTCGCCCCCCGCGTCTTCTTCTCAAACTCTCTTTCCTCAGCACACACATTTACTAACCCACCTGCTGACCAGCTCTCCCTACGTGCCTCAGACAGCACTTTCCCTTGAGTGCCCACACACCATGGGTGGTAGCGAGGAGAATAGTGTAACCACGTTTCCACGCCACCAACATCATGATGAGCCACAGAAGCATGCTTTTCATTCTGGATTTTGAAATTTAACATCATAAGAATAAATAGGCAAAAATTACTGATGCCTGAATAAATAGTTTGATGGACTGTTTGGTATGTAAAACAAAATCATAGCTATGGTTAGTCCACAAGAGTTGTAAACAGGAAGTTGTGGTGTCACTTAAAAATAAAGTCAGGTCACGAAAAGGAAATTACAAATAAAAACATAAAAAATATGGATTTGTAACATGACTAAGTAGCTTGTATTGCTATAATCTACCTACTCATGAGTGAAACATCAGTGGCTTCAGTTTGAAGAAGAAAGTAAACCAGCTGCTGATCCATCATCACCATAGCCTCATGTTACTGAGGGTATGAGAAGAGCTGAGCTCCATGAGGTGTTACTAAAAGTCATTTCATTAACTGTCAAGTAAAAGGGGATTTGATCAAATAAAACAGAGTCATGGGAAAATCTTTTATCTAGTTGAAGAGGGATGTATTTACTCCTGTGTTTTCAGTCTTAATGCTGGAGTTAGCTCACACACACAGTAAGCACAGTACCTTGTAAAACAAGTTGATCTTATTCAAATGTACAACAAAGCAATATTAAAATAATAATTAGTCTTAAGAGATGCTGATATTGTGAAATTTCTGCTCATTAAAAAATCATTCTTCTCTTGAAGCTTTATGAATTGTGGCTTTAGGTTTCTAAAGTTTTTTTATGATGCTACTTCTGTATTGCAGCCAAAAGTAAGGATGATAAAGAATCTTTCATTAAACCAAATCAACCCAAATTCAAGAACTAAATTAAATGTTATTATTTTATTTTACTTCATAAATCTCCAAATGGAAATTCATTAATATATTAATTAATTAATATGATATAATTAATATGAGGTGTGAAAATTAGTAAAATCACAAAGTAGTGTGTGGTGTGAATGAGTGAGGTACAGTACAGTATGTGAGTGCAAGTGTAATGTGCAAACCTAAATATAAAGCTAGAGCTGAGACATAATGAAACCAAAAAGGACAAAGCCTGTGGAGAGGAGAAAAAAGAGACTGAAACACTATTGAAACGTTTTAGCTCCAAACAAGAAGTGAGGTTGACCACAAGGGGACCACACCCTCAGAAAGACCAGAGGAGTCGTCACACAACAGACTTGACAAGAATTTCTTGGGGAAACTACATCATCTTAATTCTCCAAATAAAAACTCCCATTGAGTCTAATCTTTGTATTAAAATACAAAACAGTTAAGATGAGTTTTCACTTTATTTTCTTTAAAGCTTTGACTTAAATGATGTTCTGTAATCTTTGAAAACCTGACAGTGAAAACCACACACAGTAGCTCAGAGTATTTTGAAAAAAGATATTGAGATTTCTGCCTTAAAGACATGAACAGTGATTGGCCTAAGAGCAACTGCATATGCATGTGCACCACCTTGATAAGTCAGACGTTATACATTTGCACTTACCCAACCAATTGAACACAACATTAAAAACAAGTAATTGTAAAACCAGTCTTTGATGTTGTAGCTTATCAATGTCTGGTGCAAATATACACAGATAAATGTCAGACATGCACATATTCACGCGGACAATGAATGCAGTGTATCTCAAGTGTGGTTGTTCCTGCTCAGACACAGATCCCACATTCATCACACGTACATAGTCACACACCTATGACCCAGTGTGTGCCAGTGAAATGTAGACGGAAGGTAATTAAACAAGGATCAGGCTGCTCTTTATCAAGGGCTCTTCACTGCTGGGCTAAATTAACCTCTGCCCACACACACACACACACACACACACAGTGCCTTATGGATCCATACACACACATTAAGTCAAATGCACACATTTTCATACATGTCATTTGAGCAGAGGAAAACAGCAGCTCAGGTCAGTGATTCAATACGAATCCTCCAATCTAACCAGTATCATTGTACCATATGATATGATGATGACCATATTATAATGACAATTAAGAAATTGGTTTTATATCAAAATGTGTTTCTCCCTTTCACAGGGAGCTTGGAGATCTTGGAGTCATTTTCTTGTCACGTTGATTTTTGTGGCCAAAATTTGTCTGCGTTTGCAGTGGTTTCACTTTACTAATGAGCAATTTAAGATAAAACAAATAAGTAGACATCCAAGCAGCTTAATCAAACAACTGAAGGTGTGTCAAATAAATATAAAGAGCATGGTGCAAGTGGTGCAATCCAATCCCAATCCACTGCATTGGTGGATTTACCAGATACTAAAGACCATTTGAAGCACACTCCATTTGTATATAACAGGCAGATGTTATGCACATTGTGCACCTGCTTATGTGCATAACATTCTCTTGAAAACGGGTCATTAAAATAACTGAAATACTGTGCTATTGATTCAGTACAGCTTTTTGTTAATCAATTGTTGTCTGCTGCCTCAAGATAGCAATTTGCCATCAGTGTGCCCGACCGCACGTCATTTTAAGACCAACACGTCAACAGGAGCTCAGATGGATTCAAGTATATTTGCTGTGATGACTCCATCAGACTGAAACTAGCTAGACTGAAGTGCAAGATAAGAACCAGACATGTGAGATAAATTGAATATATTGGTATTTTATGATTTTATGCCGATGTTTCATTACAATAACAAACCCACGAAACAACATAATTAAACTTTGTATAAGCCCTAAAATTGCGTGTTTCTGAATGTGTCCAGAATACTTGAAAGTTCAATAGCCTCAGTTAAAGGACAATTCAAGAGAGTTTTACAGATTTAAAATTTGGGGTTAAAAAAAACAAACAAACAAAAAAAACAATAACTTTAACATCCCACGACCTTGAATGTGTCAATATCAGGGCAGATACAGACACAGTGATCATATTAAAGCTGGTGAGCAACACTGCTAGATGTGTGAGAACTGAAGATCTGGAGATGCAGATTCAGTCCAACCTGCCAGTGAAATAACACCTGCTGCAAACAAACATAACATCTGAACCATGTCACCGAGTCCTCTGGATTTGGACAAGAAGAGAGATATTTTGTTTTTTCTAAAGGAGTAATTTATCCATCAGATCTGATGCCAGTGAAAGCAGCAGCCACTGACTTTGGCTTCTGAGAGAGGAGACAACCTGAGCGCTCTGTGTGGAGCAGGAGGACATGGAAACAGGTCGAGCAGCAGCTGACAGCTGCCTTGACTGACAGTAACAGCATAATAAACACAATCTGTGCACGACATATCATCACTGTCTTTGCTATTGCTGTTGTTCAACATGACAAAGTCTTTTGAAAATGGCATTCCCCTCAGCTCAGCTATACAACAGTCACCACCCTTTGTCTCTCCTTTGTTTGTGCTGTTGCTGTAGTTTGTCTCACCATGTCCAGGTGCGTGTCTGGATCAGAGTAATTTGCTTCTCTGCCCAGCTGTTCAGCCACCTGTGGAGGTGAGAAAAAAGAAGGAGTGGGGGGCGAAATGGAGACAAAGAGAGATGAGATGGAGGGGAAAACAGAAGGAAACAAAGATACAGATGGGGATAAAACAAAAAACAAAAGAAAGAATATGCACAGAGGAAGAAAAAAAGAACAATTGGCAATGAGAAGTTTGCAGCTGATGAGTGAAGGAACACTGTACCTTTTAATCTGTACTAAGGAGAACAGATGTAGTCTTGGGCCTTAGCTCTGTGTTTTCTGGCCTGAAGTTTTTGTGTTTAAGCAACAGATGCCCACACTCATCAGAAAAATCTAAACAGCAGCAGATTGTTATAAGAGATACATGAATCAATCCTAATTTGATAAGTAGCGTGAATGCTAAGCTAAGCTGCGGACACAGTCAACACCACACATGAGTAGGAGCCCATAGGTGATGATTAAGCAGATTTTCATTAAGTCTATATTTTGTTTTTCAGGAAAATCCTGCAGACTCTAACTTTAACTATGGGCCCATGGGAGTGAGTAAAAACAGAAGAGATTAACTCTGAACTCCACCAGTAGCAGAAGCACTGATTTCCATATTGTGAATATATTGTGACAACTGGAAATGAAGTGTTCAATAGTAATGTGGGGGTCTATGGTATATTACACAACCTCTGGATATGGAAAAAAATTGAATGAGGCCATTCAAGAAAACATATTGCACTGCTCTGCTTACTGCTATTTGCACAGGAGCACTTACAAAATGTCACGTAATGTGTTTGCTTTCCCTTTATGACCCCTAGTACTCTCTCTCTCTGGCAGTTGTTCTCTTGGTAATAAGGTTTTGTTTGACCTCTTCGAAGAATCAGCAGTGTCAAGAACACTCAGGCTGGTGCTGCTGAGATGGAGGACAAAATGTTTGTTTGACTGCAGTGACAGGTGATGGCAAAGCAGCATCGAAATCCTTTCAAACTTCCTGACTCAAGAGAAGTTTGAGCCATTCTTTTCTATGAAACGCCTCTCCCCCGTGGGATTAAAAGGTGACCTGAAGAAGAAGTGCGCACATACTCAAGAGCTCGGCAGACGCTGGACATAATTTTGACCTGATGTTGGCACTAGATGAAAGGTGTCACTAAAGTCATTAGCATTCATCCTCTGAGAGCCAGACATGCAGTCTGGACCAAAGAGATGGACCAACAGATCAGCGTCAGACAAATGGTTCCAATTTGAACCAAATTTTTAGAGGATTCAGCAAAAGATGATGTAAATACAAATGTGCATTTCAGTTAATTGAGAGATATTTACTAAGTTAAACAGTCGGTGGCTCTGATTCTCTGCAGGGGAAAGAACAGCAGTCAAACTTCAGACAAACCAGAAACATCTGTTTGTTTCATGTTTTCATTCGCTGCTATTTTTAGTCTGTTCAGTGGAGCAGACACTAAAGAGACAAATGAGTCACATGATTTTTCTAATGATTCGGTGTCTGTTGCAGGTGGTCAGATTTCACTTTTATCAGTAAACTAATGTTAAGTCAGCAATCAGCACTACTATGATTAAAAGTACAGAGAAATACAAATATTCAATTAAAATCAATTCACTTTTATTTATATAATGTCAAACCAGAAGATCCATTTTCTTAAGGCATTTTTCAGAGTAAGGTCAAACATATTTATAAGATAAGCTTTATCCCATAAAGGAAAATTGACATTTATCAGCCGCTCAAATATACAGGGAGAAAGAAATAGTCAGAAATAAACAGGAACTGAGAAATAAGATAACAATAAAACAAAAAGTATTAAGTTATAGGGGACATATGTACTGGACTTGCACTTAGCCGCATAGCATTTTTCTAGTATCTAGGACCACTCAAAGCGCTTCACACTGTATGTCACATTCACCCTTTCACACACATTCACACAGGACTGGACACAGTGCTTGAAATCTACTCATTCAAACACATTCACACACGCAATGCACAGGTCGGGGGGCAAGTGTGGATTCAGTGTCTTCAGTGTCAAGGACACTTCAACATGCAGGCAGACAACCCACTCTACCTCCTGAGCCACAGCCACCATTACATTACATTTAAAACATTTCCCAACAAGAACAATTTCTTCAGGGCGTCTCACAGAAGCTTTAAGATTCACAGATTTGATTGGTCCATCAGAAAATGTTGCTGAGCTGAATTACCATAAACAAACTCCTCCACAGAGACAGAGACTAATGCAAAATGTCACAGAGCTAAATCCTTCTGTTCTATGTGCTACTGTCTAATTCAGAGCATATATGTTCAATATACGTTGGGGAATATGGAAACTCTGTGGACTGTGATATAGAACACTTTGATGTGCATAATTGAGACACACTTCAGCGTTTCTTGTTGTTCCCCCGACAGCCATCTAAACTAGGACATGTCAGATTATCTACAGGCTCTGAGAGGTAGACTCACTCAGGCAAATGTACTAGGGTCACAACCTTTGACATTATGCGTGCAGTCTGAACAGTTTCATGATGTCCCTCAGTTTAATGACAGCAGCTGCACAAACACAGAGAAAAAAAAAACTTGATTAAGGAACTTTATGGTTTATTTTTGATTTAGCCATTATTTGTATTGATAATAAAGTTCCCACTAAACACATTGCTTGGGTTAGGGTCATGTTTGATTTCTTTTTAAATCAGTGAAGACTCCTTATAGATTTTTCCATAAGCAATATGAAACAAGTACACAGCATTTTTGTTCAGGTTTGAACAGATTTGGTTATTTTATATAAGACATTTCTGTATTTGTGATAAATCCTTCCTCCTATCTCTGTGGTCAGCATATTTATATGGTTGTGAATGAGAAAACACATAAAGGAAATCTATATACAAATGTAAGGAACACAATACGGATGGCAGAACCTATGGCCAGTGCGAACTATATAATCTAAGATGGATTTTGACAAGGCCGCATCCTGTTGCCATAGTAATAGGCTGACCAAGGCTTTCTACTCTTGGTCCCACATGGTATCAATGTTGATTCATGGGCCCCTCCTATCAGGGCTCAGCAAACGCTGACAACTGCTGTTACACTGGTATGTGTGAATACACATTCAAACCTTTCTGTTTCCACACACACTGTGGAAACGGAAAAGCAGCATTCTGGGTGGAAGTTAAAGAAATGCCTTTATAGTCAGTGTTCACAGTGGGAGATCCATGTCAGCCTCGGGCCAGTCTGGTTTCCTGGGAAGGTGGGAGAAGAGAGTGGGGAGACAAAAGACAAGTATTGAGGATTGGCAAAGCAGTGTGAGGGGAACAATAGCAAAAAGTATGAAAGACTGTCAGAGAAAAATCTAGAGACAGATGCAGTTTTTGTCTGTGTCAGAGAAATGGTTGGCTGCGTGTGTGTGTGCATGTGTGCGTGTACGTGTGTGTGTGTTCCTGTATGACCGCTGAGAGAATTCATCCCACACTGGGCATTTCTGCTGAATCAGTGACTAGTCACCTCTCCTAGGAGGGTAAACAACACATTAACACACACATATACACACAGACACAACCTCATTTTACTCACACACACACAAATTACCATCCATAGACATTCACACACAAAACACTGAGGTGTCATAAAGACAGAAATGTAAATGATTTAGTCATCACCAGCATAAACACTATGCTCATACTACACTTCTATTAGCAGAAGGTCAAAGGTCATCTATCACCATGCAGCAAGATATTACCTAACCTCTACAGTGCACCTGAACGCAGCATCACTGTCACAGCTGAAGTGTGTGTTTGAGAGGAGACAGCTTCAGCCTCTCAGATGTGAGGACATCCCTCTGCTGGGGGACAGTGAAATGATACAGGGGTCATATTATATTCAGTATTTATACAACCGTGCAGTAACAATCACATATTCATTCACCTTTTTCCCTCTGTCCCCTGTTCATCCCTCTGCTCTTGTTTACTGAAGAATATGGAAGGTAAATGTCAAGTATATCATTTCTGACTGTCTCATCCTCCCTCTTTCCTTCCTGTCCATTTTTTATGCCTCTACCTGTCCACCTCTTTCTATAACACATCTCCACTCTCTCACACTTACTTTTGTTTTTAGTTTACATATTTTTTCTTCCTCTTCTTCCCATATTGTTTTCTATATTTGTCTCATTATCTGGCCTCTGCTTATTAGTGTGAATGCTGAAAGCATTCACACTATTGTTCTTTGAATCTTTATTATTATTATTATTATTATTCTCACTTCTTCCGCTCTTTTACCAGGTCT
This sequence comes from Selene dorsalis, assembly GCA_900303245.1. Taxonomy (NCBI): domain Eukaryota; kingdom Metazoa; phylum Chordata; class Actinopteri; order Carangiformes; family Carangidae; genus Selene; species Selene dorsalis. Next base: position 8,656 of record OMNW01020217.1, on the reverse strand, counting down.
AACTAGTCCTTCATACTTTGTGCTACTTTTGCAATTCATATATCAAATTGTGCAGCTTCTTCTGGACATTATTGCTATTATTCAACTTTTT